>PYXC01002020.1:1335000-1380000 GCA_015244755.2 Tenualosa ilisha
GAGCTGCTTTACTGTAAGTGTAGGGGAAAGAATAAAAGTTATGTCATGACATTCTGATTCTTTTTCACACATTCCATAACCAGGTACATGGTGAAGACATAGCAAAACCTAAGGCAGAATCTGCTTATTTTGACAGCAATGTTTAGCATTTTGTCCTCCTTTGTGTCATGATCGACTGAGAGTACTCACTGGTCTGACCACTGATTGCGTTGTTTGAAGGGGAAAAATGCTTCTGCTGTATGTTTTAAATATTTTGTCACCGTTAGAGCCTTTTGCAAACAAAATGTGTGATTTTGGGCAGAGCGCTCCTGCTTAGGCCTTTGCGTTAACTGATTTGAAAATGTGGATTCTGAAGTAATGGCTGCATCATTGCAATCAAGCAATCAAACTATAATACAGAGAGAAACTATAATACAGAGAGAAAGAGAGACATCCCCTTTCTTTATCTCCCACACCCGCTTATGAATACAAACACTATGTTCAAATGTCTCTCCACAGAGCCTTAATATTCTAAATGCCCTTACTGTAATACATTTTATACTGAACCACAGGACTGACAAATTAAATACTCTCTCTCTCCCTCTCTCTCTCTCTCTTTCTCTCTCTCTCTCTCTCTCTCTCTCATTCTCTCCCTCTCTCTCTCACTTTCTCTCTCTCTTTCCATCTCTCTCTTTTCCCTTCTCCCCCTGTGTGTGTGTGTGTGTGTGTGTGTGTGTGTGTGTGTGTGTGTGTGTGTGTGTGTGTGTGTGCGCGCGCGCATGCGATTACATGTGTGTATGAGGTCCATTAAGATTATTTGCTACATTATGACTTTTGTAAATGTGTTTTCCCCACATCAAGCCCTACTGTTTCAACATTTAAAAGTTCTTTATAAAACCACACTGCTCTCATATCAAACTGACAAGTGCAGTTAATTTCACATCACAGAGGAATTTAAATGAACTGTTTAAAGTGGAGAAAGTGCCAATCTTATTAGGGAGATTACAGCTGTGTGTGTGTGTGTGTATGTGTGTGTGTGTGTGTGTGTGTGTGTGTGTGTGTGTGTGTGTGTGTGTGTGTGTGTGTATGTGTGTGTGTAAAGTCTTAATGCAGACCGTTAAAGGCCAATCTCTGTTTTCTTGTGCTCAAATGCAGTGCAAATGTGAGACATTTTATACTACACATCACAATATTATACCCACAATCCTCTAGCTGTTATATTTACCCATGATCCTCTCCTTCAGTATTATGCAGTGACTCATAAAACAGCATGATCCTATAGGCCTACTATGCAACATAATACAATCCCATCTGTCAAAACTTTATAGACACAGAGCATTTCATAGAACACACTGCATTATTATTCACAAATCTTCCCCTCAACAGCTTTTGAAATACCTAGATGTTACAGGACGATGGCTACATGCCTAAATATTATGGGATAATGACTACATTTCCAAATACACTGCATCGTATGTAGGAGAGCATGCTCCCTAGTGTAATAATATACACTGCACAACCTAATACTAGGGCCTATAGACATAGGTCATTCTCAACACATGATGCTTTACCACCACTATTCACACATATCCTTGTACAGGACACACCACTGTACAGCTGTTGAGAGAATACCTATGCTCACTGACATGCCAAATGCATTTTTTTTAGTTATGCAAAGGAATAAATGAAATTTATTGCAGTATTACTATAATTTCTAGATTTCCCACAACAACCGAAATTCTTAGGCAAGGATTACACTGGCCAGTGGCAAGCAGCAATGGCTGTATGTAAGTGTGAGTGTGATGGCAATTTAATTATGTGAGATATTTGGTAGATTAAATTGACATTGATGACTCTAGCATTATATTCTGAAAGTTGAAACAAGGTCAAGGTTCATATTTTTTGCCGTTAGCGCAATGCTTGTGGTACCAAATATTCTTTTTCTGAACCATAGCAATACACTAGAAAATCTGCCACTTGCTGCTGGCTAATGTGACCTCTGCCTTACTGTGATATGCAAAGCATCCAACCCAACAACCTGCCTAAATACGATAACAAAGAGGAGTACTACAGCCATTTTGTAATGATACTGAGCCCTGCTCAACAACATTGTCAAAGGTTCATTAATGATGCTTTTTTATTTCACCAGAGCGTTTGTTCTTTACTCAGTGTTCTGTTTTAATGAACTAAAAATAAAAACTCCAGAGTGCTTAACAGTGGTCTATGTACTCAATGTAATCTTAAAGAAAGGCAATCTTATGCAACATATTAATGCAGTTATTGCTATGAGCCATCCATAGTCTTAATCTTAGCCTTAATCTCATCATCCAGATAAATGTACTCTATCATTTAAACAGTTGCCTTGCCGATGTAATCTTTGATTAAATACAATTTGAAGGAGACTATTAGGATTATTTGAATTTTGCAAACACTTATTCACAGCTTTAAATAACTTTAATAAGTGATATAAATTAGTGACTTTTAATTGTGATATTAAATTACTTGTATTCTGTCATATATCTGTCATTGGCCATATTTCCTGATCATTTGGCAGTGATTTCTACATTAACTCAATTCATGAAATGGGAAAAGAAAACCTTCTGAGAAATCAACCCAAACCTTTAAAGGGTAATGTGGGAAATGTTCTCTAACCTTTCCATAATGCAAGTATACTTCTCACCTCATCTGTCTCATCTGTCTTTTGTGTGTGTGAGTGTGTGTATGTATGTGTGTGTGTGTGTGTGTGTGTGTGTGTGTGTGTGTGTGTGTGTGTGTGTATGTGTGTGTTTGTGTGTGTGTGTGTGTGTTTGTGTGTGTGTGTGTGTGTGTGTGTGTGTGTGTGTGTGTGTGTGTGTGCGTGTGTGTGTGTGTGTGTGTGTGTGTGTGTGTGTGTGTGTCTGTGTGTGTGCCATACTGACCATCACGGTAAATGTCAAGCAGCATTTAAAAGGACAGAGTGAGGATCCATTATGACACATTCCTCTTCTTAATCTCTCTCTTTTCAATGCAAACATGTCGACACACACACACACACACACACACACACACACACACACACACACACACACACACACACACACAAACAAACACACACATACTCACACAAATGTGAGATATTGTCACAAGAGGAAGAGACAGGAGAGGCAAAGCCAGACTGACGAGGGGAAAATTCAACTAATGGAGGTGCTTCAGCAAAATTGCTTTTGTGTGTGTGCGTTTGTGTGTGTATGCGCATGTTTTGTGTGTGTGTGTGTGTGTGTGTGTGTGTGTACAGAGAGAGGGAGAGAGGAAGAGAAAGAGAAGGACAGAGAGTTCATATATGTCAAAGAAACTGAGACCAACAGTAACACTGATTTCCTATGACAATCAGTCAAGTGTACGAGATATGAGGAACCGTGATCAATTATTACATTCTCACTCACACACACACACACACACACACACACGCAAACACACACACACACTCATACACACACACTCACACACACACACACACACACACACACACACACGCAAACACACACACACACACACACTCACACACACACACTCACACACACACACACACACACACACCAGCAGACACCAAAATCTCACCAAAAAGCCTAAAACTCTTCCTTCAATAAATCCCTACTTCACACAACATTGGCTCATATCCAATTTCATCAGTTAGTTTGCACTTCTAAAGTCAGACTGGTCACAGTGAGCGATTATGCTGGAAGGAATTCAGTCATCTGATAAAGATTACTGTGAACATTAAATTTCACTAACTTTCCGCATTCCATTAAACCGTCATAAAATATGGCCAATACTGCCTTTCCCTCTCCATGGCAAAAGCTTTGAAGCAGCAGGTAACAGTATGTGTCTCTTAGGTTGTGCATGCGTATTACACTACTAAACGCTGGCTCATATGATGGCTCATTTGAGTGAAATAACTTCCCTGGTGCCCAGCAGATCAGTGATGAGTAGTTCATTCAGTAAAGTCTCAAATGGAATGATGACAAGATGCCTCAAAAGCCTCACATACAATAACTTTACCACACACAAACACACACACACACACACACACATCATGCAGGCTCCAGGGAGAAGAGTGGGGGCACAGTCTGGGACAGTAACTTTGGAACCTCTGTTGATGCAGACTGTTGATGCAGTGTATGTGTATGTTTAAGCAACATACAGTATGCATGTGTATATAAGTAAATGTTGCGTGGGTTTATCTGTGGACTGTGTTTCCATGTGGAGGTATGCATTTGTGTGTGTGTGTGTGTGTGTGTGTGTGTGTGTGTGTGTGTGTGTGTGTGTGTGTATGTGTGTGTTCTAGCAGGTGCTCCTTTTTCTTTGTTACAAAAATGTAAAACTCCATATCAATACCATTGATTCCTCTATAGATGTATGATCCTCTCTCTCTCTCTCTCTCTCTCTCTCTCTCTCTCTCTCTCGCTCTCCTGCTTTCTCCTTTTCACAAACATGTATTGTCACTATTACTCAGATACTGGTAAACACCGTCAGACTCAAACTCAGTGTGTCTCTATTTGTTTATGTACAGTATTGTGTGTATGTGCGTACAATTCTGGCTCGTAATCTCTGTGTGTGTGCGTGTGTGTATGTGTGTGTGTGTGTGTGTGTGTCCATGTGTGTGTGTTAGTGAGAGAGAGAGAGAGAAAGAGAGAGAGAGGAGTCATCCTCATTACAGAATGAGAGGATTCAACAGACTGAAAACCACTCCAGGCTGTCATCACTCTAAACATTACTCATACTTATCTATTCTTTAATTATTTTTCATTCCACACAATTACAGCTTATTACAGTCCAGATACAAATGTAATGAATTATTGCACAAGACATACATCTTATGAAGCCAGTCAGCACGGTTATACAAGTATGTGTGTGTATGTGTGTTTGTGTGTGTGTGTATGTGTGTGCGTCTGTGTGCGTCTGTGCTGCTTAGGGAAGGCCAATACCTTGTGGAATTACCATAGAGTGAGGAAATGCGTGAGTGTGTGTGAATTGTCTTGAATGTGCCTTGAAGACAGAATCATTTTCACTCTTCATCTCTGAGGTCTCATGTGATGTGTTCTCTCAGAGCAAGGACAGGAGAGAGAGAGAGAGAGAGAGAGAGAGAGAGAGAGAGAGACTACTGCTCAGTACAATCCCTAAGAATCACTAACCACTTGCATCTATCTATCTATCTATCTATCTATCTATCTATCTATCTATCTATCTATCTATCTATCTATCTATCTATCTATCTATCTATCTATCTTTGTTTTGTGGCTTCAAACATGACAAATGGACACTTATTAGAAACTTATACGTTTCTGATAATGTTGAAGGTCATTTGGGGGGGTGGATAAGCATATGTTCTTGATGGCATTTGTTCTAGGGCTTTGAGTTTCCCCTGCTTGTACATGTTTACCCCTCTGTTTGAAAAGCCTGGAGTATGTCTCAAAGTGTCAAGGATTACTAATGAGCACTTAGGTGCACAGAGCCTCTCTGTTAGAAGAGAGAGAGAGACAGAGGAAGAGGAAAGAAGAGCTGTGCTGAAAGGAACATGAGAGAAGAATGTAGAAGAGAGGAGTATAGAATGAGAGGAAAGAAGAGCTGTGCAGACCTGAAAGAGAAAAGGAAGAAAAAGGAGAGCAGAGGAAAGCAGAAATGGAGGATTTGTGTCAAGAGAGAATGAGGGAAGGAATAGTGAATAATAATCTATACTCTTTTGATTCTGTGAGGGAAACTTGGTCTCTGTATTTAACCCAATCATGAATTAGTGAAACACACACAGCACACAGTGGAGTGAAGGACACACTAACCCTGAGCAGTGGGCTGCCCGCTATACCGGTGCCCGGGGAACAGTGAGGGGTTAGGTTAGTGGGCTAGGGTATCATGCCATAAACCCAGTGACCCGGATTTGAGTCCGACCAGAGGTAATTTCATTCATTCAATCCTTTCTCTTGCTCCCTCTCTCTATTCTTCTCTCTCTTGTTCCCTCTTTCCATTCCTCTTCCTCTCTCTCCTGCTCTCTGCCCAGATGGCCAGTTCACGACTAATTTAATCATAAGCAGTACAGACCTTAGTAAGTGTTTGTAAGTGTGTGTAAATGTTTGCAAATGTGTAAATGTGTGTGTGTGTGTGTGTGTGTGTACGCTGCCTCCTAGACAAAGCACTGAGAGTGAAGGTGAGCAGCCATTTCCTTTACGAGATGTAAAGTAAATTCTCAGAAATTACCTTCATATTTTGATCTTCCTTTCCTGCTGATTTTGAAATCTCCCCTAACCTGATGGATGAGCACTGATGCACAGACAAACACACAGACATAAATCATATGCTTGGCTACTTTGTCTTTTAAATTATCTGGACTCGGAGGCAGGATCACTACCACATACACACTACTTTAGCCTTTAAATTCACCCTCAAACCCTAAACCTGGAACACATATGCCAGCCCTGCCTCAAGACGCAAAAGGGAACAGTTGAGCCTAGTACTGACTAATGATATGTTGCCTTCACCCAGTGTGTGTGTGTGTGTGTTAAATATTCAGTCAGATTTGAACAGGTGTGTCCATCATAGGAGTTCAAAAGCATCATTTGTCAGCCATACCCCATGGCAAAATCCAAATCACACAACACACACACACACACACATACACACACACACACACACACACACACACACTTACAGTTACCAAAGGATAATTCCCAAACGACAACTAGCAAAGGATCTATTTAAACAACAACATTAAACAATCCACAAATGGGCTCCTAGTCCAGATTTATGTGGCATATATCGCTAATCGCTCAGGGAGTCTATAGGAAGGCTCCTCCTGCTGAAAGCTCTTCCTAATTCTATTCTATTCTCATTCTCTCTTCAATCCATCATCTGTGCTCAGGAGAAAATGAAAATACAGAGAGAGATAGGAGAAGAAGAAGAAGAAGAAGAAGAAGAAGAAGAAGAAAAAGAAAGAATACTTATCACTATACATTGACTTAAGAGCTTATGACACTGTACAGTTGGGCTTTCTGCTATGCATCTCTGTGGTTTATGGTTTCTTAGCTTGCAGAAGAGAAGATAAAAGATAGATATATCAAATAGATAAAGTATCATATAGATATGATTTCGTCCTCAGAGACAGCATAGCATGGTCATTTCTCCTTGCTGACCTCAAGGTGTCCATCAAACCTATGCACACACTCACGCACACATACACACACACACACACACACACACACACACACACACACAATCACAGGCGCACACGAACACTTTGACTCATTATTGAGCAGACTTTACATGCTCCGCAGTGAATAAATGTCAAATGAGCTGCATTGAGACCGCTGTCTAAGATGGGTAAAAATATCCCCTCCCACCCGCACACTGTGTCACCGAGTGCACCATCGCGCGTTTTTCTGCGCAAACATCACGCGGCGGTTTCATCGGAATTAGCTGGAATTCTCCCCGGTACTCTCATGCTTCCAATGCACGAAACAGCACGGCCACCATTACTGCCTATTACCGACCCTCGTTACAGCGCGCACTCTCACTGGAAGCTTGGAGGGGACGGAGAGGCCCCCCGCTGAGTGAGCAAGGCAAACATGTCCCCACGTCCTCCCTCACCGCGGGACCACTCTCTCTCTCTTTTTTCTTTTCTTTTTTTATGTTCTCGGAACAGTGACGTCAATATGCACTGATCCTGGCGCTCGCGACCCCTTCATCAATCGCATCTGATCCGGACGTCAATCAAAGACGGCGTAGCGCCTTTGAAAGATCTATCTATCTATATATTTTTTTTAAATGGGGGTACCAAACTACAGTAAATGATGCGCTGTCATAGCATACGATAATACTCGAAAACTACCTCCCTTCTATTTTACATACAGGTAATTGTTCTATGACTGTTCTTGATCCTAGCCAGATAAAGATTTTAAAAGTACAACTCTGGGCCGTTCTTGCTTGTGCCCACGCATGTGGTCCACTCTCTGGCATACAGGAATCTGTCGCAGTAACTTTCAGGCCTCATCATGTGTCTTTCCCATGTTTGCCGCATCATTCGTCTAACTTTCTGAAACTGATCTGATCCTGCAAGAGTATCTTTGCTCGAATAAATGTCTACTAATACTCGAGAAAGTTTTATTGGTTTTATGTTTCATTATGCGGCTGTAAACACATCGTAAAGAAATGACAGCTGCTGCTGGGGCTGTCTTGTTAATAATATTACCACCAGATGCCGACGGATCGATTGGCACATGGCGCGCGTTAAGATGAATGCGCCTCCAGCAGCCATCGGGAATGTTGCGCTTAAAGGATCTTATCGACAGGTGAATTTGTGAGACAACCCAATGACGTGGGGTATTGAAGGAAATGGTCAGGCCCATGCGCGAGGCTAGTTTGGCAATGAGTTGCTTGTCAAACAGGCGCCGGTGACGCGCAATGAAGAGTAGTTATCATTCATTCTTTTTTTGTGGATCTTTTCCGTAGGACGCAGGCGCCTGTGGCCAAATCGGTGGAAACTTTGGCGAGGAGGGAACCCCCCTCTTCGGCTGACGTCAAACGAACGGTTTAAAAGCGCAGGCATTTTGGGAAGGGTCTGGAGAAAGACTGCGCAACCAACCCGAGAGGACAAAAATAGAGCATTCACCTATCTTCGTCAGCTCCGTCTTACGTTCTAATTTTGCTCTCGAATTTTGTACCTATACCTCTATCCAGAAAGATGCTGTCCTCGCGACTCCAGTGCGCCTTCGCGCTCCTGTCCCTCGCGCTGGCTATTAGCTGCATCTCAGGGGCGCCGTCAGACGTTAAACTCAGACAGCTGCTTCAAAGATCCCTCTTCGCACCCGGAGGAAAACAGGTAAACACAACTTTTCAATTTTTATGTAAAATAAATGTTATGTCATTGACTATTTTACTGACATTTCTCTGCGCAAATGGCAAACAGCAGACGGGACGGAGGGATCTGTCCATGGTCCTGACAGAAAGCAAAGAGTGCGCGCGGGTCTTTTTACGCACCATGATATATATTTTTTATGCTGTATATTCTAAGACCGTTATGATGATCTATTAACTCCCTCTCGTGTTAAATTAAAATATACTTAAATCAAATCATGTATACTTTATTCAACGGTCTGACTTGGCAATAAAATGACAATCGTGGTGTAGCATATGATATATTGTTTAAAAATACGTTATGTTTCATAAAAACATAACATATGCTCACACACAGTCTGTGTTCAGCTCTATTGTGGAGTTCAGGATATCCATCAGATATCCACTGATCCACTTGTTGCACTTGTGGTTGAGGCACAGAGGTGTCAATATACAACGAACGTTTACAAACGAACTTAAATTTCGCTTCTCTTTCCTTCAGGAACTCGCCCGGCTCACGCTGGCAGAACTGTTGTCTGAGCTCGCGCAATCAGAGAACGAGGCTCTAGAGTCGGAAGATGTGTCTCGCGGTCCTGAGGGTGAAGACGTGCGCTTCGACTTGGAGAGGTCCGCCGGTTCCATGTTGGCACCCCGCGAGCGCAAAGCTGGATGCAAGAACTTCTTCTGGAAAACATTCACGTCGTGTTAATTTTTACACTTCACCAGCCACACCCTGCGGGCTTCAATCCATTTTCAACAAAACTATTTTGCCCCCCCCCCCCCCACACACACACACCTTGCTTTTTTCCTTCCTGTTTCCAAAGATCCATCGGCCAACAAACACACCCACAAAAAGTGTAAATAAAATGATTGAAAATATGTTACTGTTGATTTATCAATGAGAATAATGGCGCCCATCATTCTGATTTTATTTGACAATTTAGGGTTTTCTTATCTGAGAGCGAGCTTTAAGATATTGTTTTAATGAATGTATGCAGTTCCGCTCTCAGTTGTCCTGTTCGTAATCTGGCAGATAAACTATTTTTAATTGTTCATTTGAATAAAATCTATGTTTGAGAACGAATGCATCACATGACTTTATTGTTGTGGACACAGGGACACAAAACACATTACTTTTGACAATAAACCAAAATCGGGAGAAATCGGTAAAACAAATAAAAGAAAAAATAAGTCTAAAAAAGTCCAGTTGTCTACAAAACAAAACTCAGTCCCGAATTATTTCTCTCCGACACATAGGCCTTGAAAGGAGAGAGGGAGGAAATGATGGAGATGCCTGTTGGGAGAGATTAGGAGGATCTGTATAATAACAGGAGTTCTTGCAAGCCTTTGTCTCGTCAAGGGCCTCTATTAAGGCTGCTCTCTGTCACGCTGTACGTGTGTATGCAGTAGTGTGATAAGCTGGGAGCCTTGAATGATACTATATTCTCCAGGCAATTATACCATTATTCATGGGAGTTAGAAAGAAAAAAAAAAAAACAATTACTGAATTTCCTGGCCGGTTATTGTATACACACAGAGCAGACACATAGGGTATTTAACTACGACCCAAAACCGATGACATTTAACCACGGCCCAAAACTGCCAATCAGAAAGGATGCATACTTGTCCTTTATGTCTACGTTTTTTTGAAAAACCTACTCAGACATTAAAAACCAGCCTGATTCGTCACTCAGCTAGAAATGCCACACTTAATATGGCCGTGAATCATGCTTGGCCCTGAATCTGGCGCAGGCACACGATTCTGTGTATTCACTTCAGTCGTGTCACAGGAACCAGCAGGCGTTGACACTCACAATTATCACTGCAAACAATAATTTCCTCAGTGAACAGCAAAAGAGGGCAAAATAGCTACTTCCTTCACCAAAGTAAGACCTCCCCAATATTTGGTATTTGGTGATATTTGTCCACCTATATATTATGATGGCAGATAAAAAAAAAATACCGTCTTGAAATCTATTTGCTATTTCACAGCAGAAAGGTGTGAATTCAAAATATGTGTGTCATGTCAACATTCATAAGCTTGTGGCATCTTAGACCTGATTTGAGATGTCATTCAGTATTGGAACAGCTACTAAACCCATGGCACCTCTCTCTCCTCCTCCTCCTTCTCTATATCGCAGTCTACTTTGTCAGCATCCCCCATCTCTCTCTCTCTCTCTCTCTAATGCATTGAATTATTTCTGACATTTCCACTGAGTGTTTTTGACATACAGTGGGACAGACAGAGAGCAGATCATATCAGACCCCTTTTGCTCTTCTTTTGTTTTTCTCCTCCATCCTTTCTTTTTGTCAGTTGTTTAGTTCAGGTGTGTGTGTGTGTGTGTGTGTGTGTGTGTGTGTGTGTGTGTGTGTGTTTCTCTTTTTTTGATAGGAGGTCAGAAATGATCTCTCAGTTCTCACCACTTTTTCTGAGCATCAGCAGACAACTAAAGCTGTCTAAGCATCCCTAAGGGGGCTGAAATGTTCTTTTCCAGTCAAAGAGATTGAAAGAGCGTAAATGTGTCCATGTGAATGTCTGTGTGTGTGTGTCGTTGTGGTATGCATGATGCATGATACCGTTTTGCGCGTGTTTGTCTGTTATCTGTGTGGTGTTGTGCATCTCTCTCTCTCTCTCTCCCTCTCTCTCTCTCTGTGTGTGTGTGTGTAAATGTGTTTTCCTGACTGCATGTGTCTATCAGCGAATGTGTTTTTGAAATCTATTCATGCAGCTATAATGTGCCTAATTTGCTGTTTTGTTTTAACACACAAACTCATCTCACAACGTTGCGTCACTCCTTATCTATCAGAACTATTTAACACCACCAGCTCATAAACACACACACACACATACACACACACACACACACACACACAAAGAGAAAGAGAGAGAGAGAGAGAGAGAGAGAGAGAGAGAGACACCTGTTTTCTCACACGTCACACATCACCCCAACATCCGTTGCCTTGCTTTTACAGCAATTAGGAGGGCTTCAGTTCATTTGAATACACACACAAGCATACGCAAGTATACACACATACACACACAGCCTCCTGCCCCCCACTCCTCTCCCTACGATTAAAGAGAGTTGAGGAAGAGAGAGAGAGGGAGGGAGGGAGGGGCAGAGAGAGGGAGAGAGAGGGAAGAAGAGCGAGAGGGAGGAAGCGAGAGACTGAGGAAGACAGGGCCCTGCCTTTCTAAAACTCGCATCATTCGCTCCTTTCCGCTGTTTGTCCAAGTCTGTTCCTGTCTTCCCTCTAGACAGATGAAACAGGTGTGTGTGTGTGAGTGTGAGTGTGTGTGTGTGTGTCCGTCTGATGATGATGAAATAGATGGCATGTGGTCATGCTCCCCGAGGAGGAGAAGCAGAAGGCATCTGGGAAGGTGGGGCTGCTGCCAGCTTTTAGGAGTGATTCAGGAGTAATGTTTGGGTAGGGTTTGGAGATGATGTCCAAGGCAAGCTGTGTATGTATCCTATGACAATATGATTGTGTGTGTGTGTGTGTGTGTGTGTGGTGTGTGTGTGTGTGTGTGTGTGTGGAGATAATCATGTGTTACCAGGGTGGCATGTGTGACGTGATTGTAATGTGTTAGTGGTGTTTTGTGAGTGTATAAATGTGTGTGTGTGTGTGTGTGTGTGTGTGTGTGATGCAACAGGTCACGGGTGTGTTGGTTCCTGTGGTGTTTTTAATAGCGTTCCTGTTGCTCCCTCCTCCTCAATTCACTTAATGACACTCCACTGACATTCAAAAAGATGCAGGAGGGAGTATCAGTTTGTGTGTGTGTGTGTGTGTGTGAGAGAGAGAGAGAGTGTGTGTGTGTGTGTGTGGACACGCGTGCATTCACACATGCAGATAACTGGATACATATGTGTGTGCTTGAATGCATCAGTGTATGTGTATGTGTGTCCAAATGAGTTTTTATAATTCAGTACAAAGCGTTCATGAGTGTGTGTGTGAGGTAGATGGGGAAATCTCACTGAAAGGTTGACGTAATAGATCGATAGATGGATTGATAGATGAATGAATGGATGGATGGATGGATGGATGGATGGATGGATGAAGTGACATAAGCGAGTAACCTCTCAGTGCTACATACTATCTCAGTGTGTGCATACTGCACATGTCTATGTTCTTTTAGACTGTTAAGCATTAAAGGAGAACTTATTTTCAACCCTTAGTCTTGTTGGTTAAGGTCACCCTGTGCTGTCAGCAGAAAAAAAAGAGATCATTTGGTAAAACATTGACCGAATTTTACATTTAAATTACATTTACATTTATGCATGTAGCAGACGCTTATATCCAAAGCATTTACATTTACATTTATGCATGTAGCAGACGCTTATATCCAAAGTAACTTACTGTGTGTTCACACCAGGAGCTGCTGAAGCTGTAAAATGACTTTTGTCACTCAAAAAGAAAAGCTGCTAAATATCTGCATTCAGTCCTGTCGCTCTAAGCGCTCATGACATTTCATTTTCAGCCGAAATGTGTCATAGCAAATTTGCATAAAGTTGAGCTGTTTTCAACTTCGATTAGTTGCTCAAGTCTCCCAAGTTTTGCATAAAGTTGAGCCGTTTTCAACTTCTTTTAGTCGCTCTAGTTGCCCAAGTTTTGTCGCTCATCATTTTTGTCCCTTTAGTTGCTTTGGTCGCTCTTGTCCATTCAAAGTGAATTACCTGAGTGATTTTACAGCTTTGGTCGCTCTGGGTGTGAACACACAGTTACACTTTGTCAGTCAGGGCCAAGGTAAACTGAAACTAAGTCCATTGAGTTCATCCAATGGTTAGCTTTAGCTGCTGGTTGACTGTTGGGTTTGGGTATGTGGTGCCAATTTGTTTTTCTTTTTTTCCCTTACTGACAGCACTTGATGGTATCAAACAATGCTGTAGGTTGAAAATAGCCAGCGTTTCCTTTAGTGTGCCGAGATGCACCATAACAACTGAGACTTGTGGCACTGCCAGAACAGTTCCTAACCCACTTACATCACTAGGGATAGTGAGAGTGCATCTCTCTCTCTCTCTCTCTCTCTCTCTCTCTCTCACACACACACACACACACACACACACACAGTAATGGCAGATTCTGATACACTTACATCACCATCTGCAGTTAACAAAATGCCGACAGTCATGACGAACTTGAACTTGCTTTGGAGGATGATAATATTAGTGTATCAAGATTGTAGTGGGGATGCAGGATTGGGTGGGTGTGTGGGTGTGTGTTGGGTTTTTTGAGGAGACAAGAATTCCGTTTGATCAATTTTTTGGGAAGATAAAGACTTTATCAGTTTTAGGGTAAACTGGTTTCCCCTCCTTTATGCGAGGAGAAATGTGTGTGTACATTTACACACACCAGTTAACACACACACACATGCACACACACAAACACACACACACATGCACACACACAAACCAATGAACACACACACACACACACACATACACATGCACACACACAAACCAATTAACACACACAGAAACCAATTAACACACACACATACACACACACACACACACACACACAATATTTCTCTCTCCCCCTCGCCACACAAAATACACAAATTGGACAACATACAGAGCAAACCCATTTCTGAGAAGGCACAGTGAGCTGTGCTGGTTGGGCATTAGTATCCTGGGAAGTAAAAAATAAAATCGGAGGCAGATAACAGCCTATGTGTGTGTGTGTGTGTGTGTCTATGTGTGTGTGTGTGTGTGTGTGTGTGTTCGTGTGTGTGTGTGTTTGTGTGTTTGTGTGTATGTGTATGTGTGTGTGCCGACAAGACAGACAGTGCAATCTGATGTCTCGATTAAAGCAATAAGCCATAATGAAGTGAAGCCATCAGATTGATTGGCCTTTGATAACCTTGAGCATCAGATCAGATGGGCAGCCATTGCTTGGCAGCGTCTCAGAGCAGATCAAGAGGGAGATAAGATAGCTGTGAACTTCATTTCCCTTATCGTGCACTCCATCTCTCTCTCTCTCTCTCTCTCTCTCTCTGCTTTTCTACCCCGTAATTTTCTTTATCACATACGATCACTTTCTACCCTCTCTCTCTCTCTCACACACACACATACACACACACACACACACACACACACACAATACACGCACACAAACACAGACCCTCTTTCTCTAAAGACCATCCCCCTCTCTCTTTTTCGAACACACATACATATACACACACACACACACACATACAGAGACCAGCTCTGTCTCTCTCTGTCTCTCTCCTCCCCCCTCCCCATCAGACTGTCCTCACTCCAGTAATGAGCCAGTTCTACTGATGTTGTATTTACATATGATTTCCATAAGTCATTATCAGCGGAGAAGGCTGCTTGTCTTGATGAGATTGCAGAACTCACAGGGTGACAGTCAGGAGAAACCCCAGGGCTTTACTGGGCACAGTGTGCTTTTAAACCGTAAAACAGGAGGAGTCAGTGTCTGTGTGTGTGTGTGTGTGTGTGTGTGTGTGTGTGTGTGTGTGTGTGTGTGTGTGTGTGTGAGTGTATTGTGTCAGTTATTGCATCTACATGTGCATGAACAAGACAGACTTTGGAATACACATACGTGTGTGTGTGTGTGTTTGAGAGAGAGAGAGAGAGAGAGAGAGAGAGAGAGAGAGAGAGAGAGAGAGTGTGTGTTTCCTGGGCAGTAATAAAGTCTCTGTTTGCTCTAATATCTTCTAATAGAACTCATTATGACAGGTCATTATGAACCTTCATGCACACACACACACACACACACAGAGAGAGAGAGAGAGAGAGAGAGAGAAATAAAGAGAAAGAGAGAGAAATATAATCTACCACAGAAACACTTCACATTTTACTTCCTTCTCCTCTCTCTCTCTCTCTCTCCCTCCCACCCCTAGGGCGTGGGGGTCATCTTTGGACCCATGTGTCTGTTGTGCTCTTTGGTCATGCCTGGTGAGTCCCACATACAGTACATACAGTGAGCACCAGAGACACACACGTCACATACACTCTGCTTTAACTGCACACAATGATGGACCTCAGAGAAAAGACAAAGTTAGACACTCAGCTTTAACATCACACTGTGAGATCAAAGATGACCTTTTGAACTGCGGCCTGTCCTGTCCTGTCCTTTTCTGGGTCCTGTTTGATGCTAGACATTACTAATGACCATGGGAAGCCTGTTTTATTTTGTTTATTTCTCTCATTAGGCTCATCTTGGCTGGTGTTTAGCTGGTAACGTAGGCTGATGTGAATTTAATGGTGTTTTGATGGTGTGTAAATAAAGTTTTTCTTTCTTTCTTTCAAGACAAGAGAAGAATGTGCCAGGCAATGTGCTGACAACCCCCCCAAACACACACACATACACACACACGCATACGCACATGTACAAACAAAAGACAAAAGCACCGCTTGACCTTTGTGTGAACTCTGCGGTCATGCACCAAGGCCAGGGATCGATGGCCGACATCTTGCATCATCAGTTCCATCTAAAGGCATTCCTGATCGCCTCAGTGACGGGTCGCCTGGAGGACGATGTTGGGTGGAGATAATGATCGCAGGGCTCACACTCTTTCTTCTCCATATCCCCCTCTCCTCTCTTTCACCGGGAGAGGGGGAACAAAGGGGAGATGGTCTCTATCAGGTCTCCCTTGACTCTCTCAACTCTCACTCTCTGATACACACACTGCATCAAAAGTCTTTAAAAAAACTCACCCAGGATCAAAAAAGGGAGAAAGAGACAGACAGAGATAGAGACAGAGATAGAGAGAGAGAGAGAGAGAGAGAGAGACAGAGAGAGAGAGAGAGCAAGAATATGACACAGGAAGAGAGAGGTAACAATATTTAACACTAGAAAATACAGCATGTGTTAATACTCACTAACTCAGTACTCTCAAGGGAGAAAGAGAGGCAGGGGATGAAGAGGGAGTGCAAAAAGAGTCTTTTTGTCTTGTGATCTTGTCTTATTTAGTGTTAGGAAATGTCTTCCATCTTGTGCATCTCTTTTTCACCATGGGATAGCGAGAAACATACTTTCAGTTCCTCTGTATGTATCTGGGTTTGTGGAGAAAAAGACAGACTTGTGAGAAAGGAGTGATGGGATGGAAATCTTGTGATAACAAAGTATGACGCAGACAGAAAAAGGGATGAAAGAAAGAGAGAGATGGGTAAAAGAGAGGAACAAGAGAAAGAGTGAAAGAAATGGGCGTAAGAGAGGGGAAGAATCTGAGCAAGAAAGAGAGAGGTGAAAGAGAGAAAGGAGAGAGAGAGAGAGAGAGAGAGAGGGCTGACCCTGTCAGTCTCATTAATCCTGCTGCATTGTTATGGGGGAGGTGACAGGAGAAGAGTGCAGCTCAAACAAAAGAACACACATATAAACACACACATACACACACAATCACCCAACCATATCCTCCACAGACACACACACACACACACACACACACACACACACCAAATCACCAAGTCACCTCCTCCACAGACACATTCACAAGTGTACACCACCTACACCCATACATGCACACGGAATCCACCCTACACACACACACACACACGCACACACACACACACACACACACACACACACACACACAAAGGGGCTACACCGCAGGCAGAGACGAGATAACCCAGCTCTTTTATCCCTTCACTGCCTTCATCACCATCTTTCACTCACTCTCACTCACACACACACAGACGCACACACAGAGTCCCTTCCCTCTGTGAACACGTGCTTAAGAAACAGACATGCTGAGAGTTCACTCAAAACCCACACACACTCACTGAGCCTGAGAGCATGCTTGAGCGCACACACGCTTCCCCATCGCGACAGCATGTAGCTCATACAGGTCCACGAGTGACTTTATTGATTGTTTAATAGGAGAGCCATTATTGACAGTGTGAGGCGTAATGGTAATGACCAGATGCAGTCCTTGGCTTATGAGAGACCTATGCCAGCATCACTTTGCCTGAAATGAAGGAACAGACTAGCGACTCTATTGCCTGATTCACTGGGCGACGCTCCACTGCATGGCAATGTCACTTAGAGTGTGTGTGTCTGTGCATGTGTGTTTGCATGAGTAAGACAGAGAATAAGTGTGTGTGTATGTGTGCGTGTTTGCATGAGCAAATTAGAGAATAAGTGTGTGTTTGTATGAGCAAGATAGAGAACAAGTGTGTGTGTGTGTGTGCGTGTGTTTGCATGAGTAAGAGAGAGAATAAGAGTGTGTGTGTGTGTGTGTGTGTGTGTGTGCGTGTATGTGCGTGTGTGTTTGCATGAGTAAGATAGAGGGTAAGAGTGTGTGAGAGAGAGAGTTTGTGAGTAAGGACATAAGAGAGAAAATTAGTATACAATATACTGTGTGTGTGTGTGTGTGAGAGTATACTGTATGTGTGTATGTGGGTGTGTGTGTAAAAGTGCAGCAGTGATGGTAGTTCTACCTCATTTCTTTCTGAGACTGGAAGTTAGCCTAAGGCATGATTGAGCTCGGCCAAAACTTCATCTCTTTCTGCGCCATAATTACTTTTAATTGCAATCTGCACTTGAGTGGAATAAGCTCTAAGCTCTCTCACTCTCTCTCTTGACAGAGTGTTAAACCTCTCCTTCACACTTCGCCCTTCACTCTTCCTTTGGTCTTCCTCCTCTTTTTTGTCCTCTTCCTCCTCTCCTCCATACTCACACTCTCTCTCCTTTACTTGCCATCCTTTGCTCTCTCATTCTCACTCCTCTCTCTCTGTCCCACACTCTTTCTCTTCATTCTCATCAATTTATCCCTTCTTCTCTTTCCTCTTTCTCCTCCTTCCGTCTCCATCTCTCACCTTCATCTTCCTCTCCTCTTATCAGTCTTATTTTAATTGCATATCATCATTCTCTTTTCCTCTTCCCTTTTCTGTTCTATATCCCTCTATCATTGCCATTCCTCTAGTGCTTTACATTTAATCATTTCATTTGCTCTCTCTTTTCCCTTTTCTCCTCTTCTTTCCTCTTCTGTTCTCTCATCTCATTTTCTTTCCTCTTGTCTCACTTCTTCTTCTCTCTAATTTTCTGCTCTCTTCTCCTTTTCCCCTCTCCTCTTCTGTCCTCTCCTCTTCTCCCCATCTTCTACTCTCTCCATTCCTGCTCTCTCATCCTCTCCTCTTCTCCTCTCCTCTTCCTGATTCCTGCTTACACTGCTGATGGGGAAGGACTCCTCTGCTAAGATGATATACGACCGTCAATTTCACATTACCTGTTTCATTACAGAGTGCAAAGTGTTTTGGTCTAAAGCAATAATATCTCATAAAGATGTTGCAATGAAAACAAATACACAAATAAAACAGGTAATCAAATATGGAATATGAAATTCAGCATATTTGTTTGTTTATTTGTGTGTGTGTGTGCGTGTGTGTGTGTGTGTGTGTGTGTGTGTGTTTGTATGCTTTATTGAGCATTCACTCTCTAAATCTCAGATTGCCTATTTTTCCTGCCAGCAGCCCTGCACACCTCCCTCCTAATGAGTTTCCTTACATACTATTAGTCAGCACACTGATTGTACACTGGTCACCGCAAGGAAGAGAAGGGGACAGAGAAAAAAAATGGAGGGGGGAGAGAAGGATAGGGTGTACAAAAGCCCAGAGGAGAGAGAAAGGGTGGAGGTGAAGGTGTGAGAAGGAATGAATGAAAAAATGAGGGAGAAACAGAGCTGAGTGTGGAGGAGGAGAAGTTAAGAAAGGAGAGGAGAGGACAGGAGATGAGGGGAGAAGAAGAGAGGAAAAGATGGGAGGGGAGAAGAATGTGGAGAAGAGGACGGTAGATGTGGGGAGAGGAAGAGAGGAGAGCAGAGGATGGGAGAGGGCAGGACATGGGAAGAGGGAAAAAAGTTGGGAGGCCAGGATTCGAGAGGAGTGGAGAGCAGAGGCGAAGAGTGGAAAAGAAAGGAAAGAACAATATAAGATGGGTGGGGTGAGGAGAGGATAGGAGAGGGGAGGTAAAGATGATGTGATGCACTACCTGCCTGCACATCACAGAATGTGTTTGACTGTCATCAGTCAGGTGGTGGATCACTTAGCCAGTCAATGAGCATGCTTGACCTCTATGGCTGTTGCACACACATCTGTGTGTGTGTGCGCGCGTGTATATGTGTGTGTGGATTGTAATTGTGTGAAGAGCCCCCTCTAGTGGTGTTCTCAGCAGGTGATTTCTTTATGTCAGCATGCTCACATACTTTCTGCTTTGTTTTGTCATTTTCCCTTCCATTCCCATCACGAGGTCACACACACACACACACACACACACACACACACACACACACACACACACACACATACACACGCACACACTGCCAGCAGGTAACAAAGCAAGCTCATTAATAGGCTAATTACCCACCTTGCTCTGGGGCAGCTGGAGATGGAACACCTTTGAAGCCAGCAGACCATCAATTCTCACCTTCAGCGCTCACCTGGGGAGGCAACCAATCACAGCGAAGCAAAATCCATGAGGAGACACACCCACACCCATTGACTTGTGGGAGACACACATCAGATATATTTCAGTTCAAACTGGCTCAATTAGAAGTTCACCCTGCAAGAAGTGACTCACAAGCGGAGGGAAACTCATTAAACTTTTAACTAACAGTAAAAGCAGGTAGACATTGGAACACCTGATGATTCATACTAACTATGGCCAGTAACACTTTCTGATTAAAAAGAAACAGGCATGTCAGAATTTGCCCTTGTCTCACCTTGCAGCCTTTCCCAGGTATGCAGTGCAGTGTGAGAACAGACAGCTGGAGTGGCAATCTTGGAAATCTAAGCCCTCTGCATGGCCTGAGGTAAATCTGTCTCCTCCTGCTGCCGACTGTGATAAAACAGACACAAATTATTGCTGTAAAGTGAAGCCATTAATGTGAATGTAAAGTAAAGGAGACTGTGGAGAGACCAGTATGACATCCAATTGTAGTTCTAGGCAACATCGGCTTTCAATTAGATACTGAATGCGTGTACGAACATGTGAAACACAAGAACGAGTTTGATGGTTCACATAAAAGGTTAAACAGATCTGCACCTGGTGTGAATTTGGATAAAGTAACTACTTTTTTTTGTTCTTTTCTCTTGTTTATTCAGAAGAATAAACGTAAGAAACAGAGTTGTGTTACAGTGAGATGAGTCAGAGTCGTGCGCTTTGTTTGTTTCTGAACTATGCACACCCAAAACTAACGGAACACGAGATCAATGTAACATAAATCACGCGGGTCTCTCTCTGCCTTGTTATTTCTCTCTTTCTTTTAAGAGTAAAGTTTGCTGACTTCTCACGCCTCTCACAGCGTTGCCCTTGAGCTCTGCACTCAATCTGCCGAAATGTGACGTATTCTGTCAATGAGGTCCTATCCGTGCGGGGATGCAGGCAGGCTTGGGCGAGGCGAAGCGAGAGAGTGTAGCTGAGTTTCTCCTGATCTGCGCGGGACATGGCTGCTTCGGCCCAGGCAACGGGGTAAGTTATCAACCAGGTTCAACCTTACATGTAAAAACCGTACCAAAAAAGTGCACATGTACCTACTGCGTTGCACAGCCCGCGAGTGCTATTAGACACAATACAATTCGGAATCACTTTGGCTAGCGTTATCTGCGTTTTCCAGACTGCTGCAGAGTCAGTGGTGTTGTTGCTTTGTTGTTGACGGGTGTCTAAACTTCATAACTTTTGCAGACAGCCCTTAGATGCCACCGGCTTGGGGAAGTGAGGGGTAATGGTCGGTTTCACTTCAATCTGGATTTCTGTTCTGATGGGATTTTCCAGTGAATTAATCTCACAGTTCGGGTTAATTGAGACTGACAGACTTGGCATCAACTCCTGCATTTTCACACAGACATGTTGCCAAGAATGCGACATTAGCAGTCCCCAACCTGTCTCTCTGCACTTTAAGTTAACATGAGATGCTTTGACTTCCTGTCAGAATTTATTAACTAATTTCCACGCTTTCTTTCTAGTGTGCTTCTATTTTTGGCGATGTGCGTGCTCTCGAAAGGGGCTGGGGTCATCCATCTGACGGACATGTACGGAACCATACAGTCGCCGAATTTCCCCGAGTCGTACCCGAAGGAATCCGAAATGCAGTGGAACATAAGTGTACCGGAGGGGTTTCAGATCAGGCTGTACTTTATGTATTTTGATCTAGAGCCTTCCTACCTTTGTGAGTACGACTACGTCAAGGTAAGTGGACCTATTGGCCGATAGACCAATAGTGATGACTGAAATGTCGCGGAAATTAAATGAAGTGGAGAGGGAATGTTCTAGAGAGACAGAGAGAGAGAGAGAGAGAGTAGTCTAGCAGACATTTGAGTTATCAGAGGCATTGGCCGTGTGCCTGTGTTGGCCCAACTCTGCTGTGCCTCACTGCCAGTTCACCTGTGTGTGCCAGGCCTTTATGCCCCACCATGAAAGCTCATTTTGGCTGCACCCGCACCCTTCCACAGCTCACCATAGCAACTGGAAGCATGGCGTAGAGGGTGCAACCACCCTATTCTCACAATTTATTTCTGGATATAATAAACTTTTACTGGTGGTTTAGTTGTGGAACTGTCCCAGTCGGTTGTTCTGATTTACTGCCCCAGTTGGTTGTTCTGATTTGTAAACACCATACATAAGTTGATGAAGAAAAGCAAGCAGGTGTCAGATTTGCTTTGGGGGTGGAGCTTTTGAGTAAGCTGTATTATGATTGGTTTGAATTGGGCACTAGTGGTTTGTGGTTGGCAGACAGGGCAGATGCCCTGATGCCCTGCTGTTGGAGTTAATTGCATTGACTCCAGTGGAGTGACAGGGGCAGACCCCACCCCCCTCCCCCCATTCAACCCATGAGGGGCATATTCATATTCTAATGCCCCAACAGGGTGCCACGGCAACGCACCACAGCAGCCCATCCCAATCAGCAGCCAGACACAAAGGGCACTTACCCACACTTGCATGCATGCACACGCTCACACACATACACACACACACACACACAATGAACCACTTTGTGTGTATGCTGTGTGTGTGTGTGTGTGTGTGTGTGTGTGTGTGTGTGTGTGTGAGTGAATGAGTGAGTCTTTATATATGAAGGAAAATTTTCATACACAGACATGCTCTATTCTGTTCTCTAACCCCAGAGTGAGAGAGAGAGGCCCCTCTTTCTTTCTTTCTTTCTTTCAGATCAATGTGTGCAGCATGGATTTAGAATGTCTGTAGTGTGATGCATGCTCTTTATTGTGTTGTTTAGCGATGATTACTATACTATCTGTATAGTGTTATGTGTGTTAGACATGGAGAAATAGTGCAGCCTCAAGTTAGAAGGATGGGCTGATTTGTGTGTGTGTGTGTGTGGAGAAAGATAGTAGATGTCCTTAGGCTAACAGGCAGGTTATTCTTATTCTCTCAGCCCAGGGAATGCATCAAACATCAAAGCACTGCAATAGTTTCAACCTTACTGTCCAACTGATGGTTTCTCTCTGCAGTTCCGTACTGTATGTTTTCCAGTTTGCTTCTTTTGTATAAGTGTGTATTTGTGTGTGTGAGAGAGAGTTTGTGTGTGTATGTCTTTCCTTGAGAGCTAGAAGAGTCGATGAGTGGGCATTTAGTGACAAGCAATCTAGCTCACTGTCAGACTAGAGTGAGAGGCTGTGTGTGTGTGTGTGTGTGTGTGTGTGTCTAAATCAATGCTTCCTTATGGCTATACAGTCATGGATAGTGGTATCACTAGTCTGAATATACTCCTTTTGCTGTTATGGATATTTCCCTCAACAATCAAAAAATCTGATAGCGTGTGTAGAGAGCACCTTGTAATGGGTGGTTGTATTTGGTTTTATGGGTCACATGTATAAAATATCAGCAGGTGGTTTACAAATTTACAAAACTAAGAAAACATTAGTAAAATGTTGTCGTATTACTGTACCAGTTATCATAGTCAGCTAAACATGTCTATTTGCAGGTAACATGATCATCTGTGTGTGTGTGTGTGTGTGTGTGTGTGTGTAGATACTCTCTGATCAGGATGAGCTGGTAGTGTTCTGTGGCAAAGAAAGCACAGACACAGAGCAGGTTCCTGGTGATGACATCCTCACATCAGTTGGAAACACGCTCAGTGTGGTCTTCCGTTCTGACTTCTCCAATGAGGAACGTTTCTCTGGGTTTGAGGCTCATTACAGCGCTGTGGGTATGTTTGTATTTGTGCGTGTGCACACGTGTGTTTGTGTGTGTGTGTTTGTTTTCACTTAAGTGTGTGTATGCATTTGAGTGTGTGTGTGTGTTTGTTTTCACTTAAGTGTGTGTATGCATTTGAGTGTGTGTGTGTGTGTTGAGTTTTGGTCAGACACACACACACACATATACTGTCTTATATCGGATTATTAATGTTATTCTGCTTTAGCTCATTCCATATGTCATCAGAAGTGCGTCCTACTCTGCCTGAGCAAGTCTCATACTTTAAGTGTTTCTGATATTATCACACTGTGGATCCCATTGGAAAGGCTCTCCTAGCTTCAGAGGCAGCCAATGAAAATAAAGGAGTTTTGCCTGGATTACGAACCAAAATAAGGGGAAAATTAGAGCAGCTTCTCCTTGCCGTTCCTGTGTTAACAGCAAGAAAACAGACACCAAAAACTGCAGTTCGGCATACTTATTTTATTCAGCGGAGCACGAGCCCACGCATAGTGGTTTTGACACCTGAATGTTGAGCTTTGAGCCATTTTCTATCTAATCTTCTATGTGTTTTTAACACGGTTTCCGATCCTTTTGAGTTGTTAGCAAACGAGACACTTCATGACACGTTTGACTGACTTGCATGCATGAATATGTCTTCCATTCTGGTATTTTTTTTTTTTTGAAAATTTAAAAAATATGGAATATTTTTTGGGAAAATACTTAATACTAAAATACTAATACTAGAATAAAGGAGAATCCCAGGAAAAACGGGGGTGTTGACAGGTACGGCTTAAACCTCCTTTCATTTCCACACACCTGCAGCAATTGTAGGACAGGATCAAAGCTGAGCTGAGATGACATCTGATACTAGACCAGATCATAAACAATAGTAGCTGCAGTTCCACAAAACTGAAAGCTGGATTGGCCAGGAAAGACAAAATAAACAAAATAAAGATGAGACTTATTAGTCAGACTGGTAACAAAATGAGAGTTTCTCTCTCTGTGAGGGGGCAAATGTGTGTTAAATCACTCAGTGCCAATGAGCAACCATGCCATTAGGCCAGCAGTAGGCCCCTGCACTCAGTGTTGGAAAGATGGACTAGTGTGTGTGTGTGTGTGTGTGTGTGTGTGTGTGCCACATGATTCAGCACAGAGAGAAAAAGAGAGGATGAGTATCATGGTGAGAGTTTTGTGTGTCTGTGCCTGCGTGTGTGTCTGTGTGTGTTTGTGTGTGTGCATGTTTGATGATGAAAGATGAGAGGGACAGCACTGCATGTGTCCTCTCTGTGACAGCATGACATACCACACTTCAATGTCACACGAAAGTGCTTTTAATCTTTTTCTCTCTTTTTCTCCCCCTTCCCCCCCTCTCCACTTTCTACACATCTCTCTCTCTTTCTCTCTCTTGCTCTCTCTCTGTCTCTGTATCTCTCTCTCTGTGGCCCCCTGTTTCTGCCTTTCTCTATCCCTCCCCCCTCCGTGGCTCATCCTTCACTCCCTCTCTCAGATGTTGACGAGTGCAGAGACAGGAATGACGAGGATCTAGCCTGTGATCACCTCTGTCACAACTACATCGGAGGCTACTACTGCTCCTGTCGCTATGGTTACCTGCTCCACGCGGACAACCGCACCTGTAAAGGTGCCCTTCAACTTCTGTCTCTCTTTGTGTGTGTGTGTGTGTGTGTGTGTGTGTGTGTGTGTGTGTGTGTGTGTGTGTGTGTGGTGTACTGAAAACACACCCATCTTGGCCTACTCTGTGGTGTATTTCCTCAGATCCGTACTCTGGCAGGCAATGTTATTTAGAAACTAATTCATTGTTTGTGTGGAGTTCATGAACTTTAGTTGTGTTTATGTGTGCGGCCTGGGTGTGTGCCTCCTATGGGTCTGAGTTGGTTTGTGTGTGTGTGTAGGCAGCATCAGCACAGAAGTGTGTGTTTGCATTAATCAGGCAGCCTACGCTTGGAGGCAAGGTAGAGATAAGTATGTGAAAAATGCAGCTCTGAATTGCAGAGAGTATTTCTAGAACAATTCAGGCGACTTGACTTATCTCCAATCCTGGCCAGGAATTCTCATTAGGAGTGGGGAATGAAAACACTACAGATCAAAGTGAATGTGACACACACACACACACACACACACACACACACAACAAATAAATAATCACAAACACACATGAAGAGTACAGATGCAAAACCCTCTAGTAAGTCCATCTTCAGAAATATGCAAAAATTAAATTGTTTTTATAATAATTTCCTGGTAATCTATCAAATTGCCTTTGGAAAGTATCAAGTAAAAATAAATCAAACCATAACAATCTAATTGGAGTTGGACTGAGAGTAAAGTTTATCAAAATGATATAAAATAAATTTCTGTAAATTCATTGCAAAATGACTTCAAAAGTCTTTAAATGTTAACCAACATATGACACAAGATGATAAAAGCACAGTCACATAAGTGAAGATAGGAAAGAAGAAAGCTGTAATTGTGTCATTTTGGAGTGCCAACTGTCAGCTTTGATTTCGACTCTCTACATCTGATAGAATCACGTATCTGGAAATAACATGCACGCGCACACACACTCACACACACACACACACACACACACACACACACACACACGTGTGGGCACACACCAGTTCTGGTAGAAGAACAGAAAGAGAGGATGAGCCTGGCAGAGTTCTCACTGTCTTCCTGGTAGAATCTGATTGACACAAGAAGACTGACCTGATCACAAACACAGAACTGAGAATGAAGATATCAGTGTGCATGAGTGGATTTCTCCGGCTGGTTTCCATCTCTGGTACCAATCTCAAACCAGATCCTGAACCCATGTTGGGCTATGAACGAGGGTATGCTGAATTTTACCCCAGGTTCTCCATGGCAGTTGACTATATGCACAGAGTTTCTGGGGAGGAATATCTGCTTCTGGTCAGCTGCTTGCAGCCAGAGAGGTCACAGTCAGATGGTTATGAAGTGAAGTGTTTTAACTCTGAATGTAATTTTTACGAAGACACTACTGCACTGTGTACACTGCCCTGTACTCTGGGGGATGGAAGCAGTGTACAACTACACTGACATAAATCCCCATCCAAGATAACTTTGGTTCTGGACACCAACTCTTCACTGGGGCCACTGGTGGAGGATCTGAGAAGCAGACTGCAGGTGGATTTCAGTAACTCTCTGGTCAAACTGTCAAGATCAGCTTGTCACACTCATTTCTATTGTACAGCATGGGGACCCGTTTAGTGTCAGAGACTTGGGAACGTATTTGGGAATGAATGACTCTTGGAATTTAAAAGGGCTTCAGTGGTACCTTCAGAAAGCTCTACAACCACAAGATCTGATTGGTGAATTACTGGGAAGAAGATGTCCTTGTAAATACTCTCTGTTCATCTTCAACCTCATAGCAGAGGACAGCGGGGTGTACACATGGAGAGTGTTTGGAGCTTTTAAGGGGAAGTCTTATGTTTGCTCTGAGGGAAGCATCTGTTGTGTACAGGGATCCATTTAGGGTGCATTCTCTGTTTTACAGATCGTATGCTTCACTGTTAGGCTGAGAGTTGATAGGAATGGTAGCTGCTTTGATCTGGTTCAAGCTGAGAGGCAGAAGAGGAAAGTGGACCCTTGGAGCTCAGTACTGAGAAGGGCAACAGAGTGGAGATGATGATGATGTGGAGATGGCTGACCGCAACAAGTCTGCCTCTGCTTTGTCTGCTGCTGCAGCTACTGAACACAGTGTCTGAACTCAACTTGCTGCTCTCTGCTTTGTCTGCTGAAGCTGTTGCACACAGTGTCTGAACTCAACATGTGTCCCTTTGCTGTGTCTCCTGTATCTCCTGAACACAACATCTGAACATCATCGATCTGCTGAATCTGTAGGAGCTACCTATGTGTCTGATCTCAACATGTTTATCTCTGGTGTGTCTAAACAGAGACAGTTTTATAGGAGGAGACGCATCCCCTAAAAAATCACCCATAGAAATGAATTACAGTCGTTCGTAACACAAAGTTGACAGAATTGAGATACTGGAAGTCCTGCCCCACAGTGAAAGTAGCCAATTGTATTGTTCAAAGCCGCATGATTGACCATTAACCTTTTGTTTATTCTCCCCGTCATAGCCATGTGGTGAATGTTGGCGCAGACACCAAATTCAGGTTCAGAATAATGTCTTTTAAAGCGTTATTTGGGCAACCTCCGCAAAGATAAACTGTGTAGCATCACTGAGAGCACCTTTAAAGGTGAGGGGAGAGGAAGGGGAGGTAAAGGCAACATTAGCATTGCTCAATTCAGATTTAAACAAGGATTGTTTTTTAGTGAATGTGACCTGCCGACCAGGAGATCTGGATATCTCCCCAGTCATAGCCAAAATAACTGCCTGAAGGTGTCACCAAGATGACTGCCAAGTGAAGGGACTTGCATTAAAAGGACTTTGGTCTAGAGTAGGATGTAGCTAAAGAATGTACTTCTAAACTTTTATGCCAGCTGAGCTGCTTTGATAGTAAAAAGAATATTGCATGTTGTTTATTTAGATGGGGTTTTTCCATATTTTAATGTATAAAAATGCTCTAAAATCGCAATGTTGCTTCATACATGCCCTTTTAAAAAACATTGCTTCCTTTTTTTTTTTTTAGTACAAAAAAATCTGGTTTTGGGCTTCACTAGGCATGAGGAAGGGAGGAATTTTCAGACACATCAGGCTTAACTTTTGTTTCCAATCTCAAAATTTCCCGTCTTTCGACACTGAGCCCTATCTTGACGATCAAAACCCATGGTGTGAAATGTTGGTGAAATGCATTGCATTTCATGGATTGCAGATCATCATGTTTCAAATGGGATTTACTTGCATTTCGTAGTTAATTAGGAGTGTGTTATGGCTAGCCAGGCTAGCACTGCGATAGTACCTCCACTCAATATTGTATTTGTGTTACGCAAGATTACTCTCCTAAATCTTATGTTTCCCCAACTAAATTTTCTAACGAGCAATCAGTGAACAGAAACTGAAGTTCAAACAAAGTCCCCACCCACCGCGAGGCTTGCCGTATGTAGCACACTGCTCAATAAATAGATAAGGTGCCTGAAGCGCTCATAATATTAACAATTGGACCAGTAATCAAAAGCTCTAAGATCGTCTACTAGAGGTAGTATTGATGCTAAGTAAATAGACTAGAGAAGGATTAAGATTATTTCAATTATTTAATAAATAGAGAGTGTGAAAAAATGTACTGAAGAGTTTGTACAGGAAAAGAAGATATCAGCAGTAAACAAATAAGAAAATTAATAGATAAATATGAAAGTGCGGTGCAATAAATATTGATAATTTCAAGACACTTTTCCAGAAATACAACTTATCTGTATGCACCCTTATACATATCCTAAATTTCTAAAATAATCTATATTACAATATTACAGCAATTACAAAAGGTTCAAAAAATTTATGTTCATATGTCAAATAAGTTCAAAAGGTTCAATAAGTGCAATAAGTTAATGTTCATATATCAAATAGTGATTTATCAACTTTTGAATTAATCCAATATATCTTCAATTATTAGAAATATGTACAGTTATTCAGTCAGTCAGTGGTGGGGGAAAAGTCAGTTGTCAGTCAGTTGTCCTACCACCAGGGAGGGAGGCAGGAAAAAGGAAAATGAATGTTTAGGTTCTGGTAGGCTGGCCATCAACTTCAAATCTGTCTTTAAAAAACCTGACCTGTAAATTAACATGGCCAGAAACAATCATGTATTTTAATATCCTATTAACTAAGAAGTATCCTGCGTCTTCAGTATCAGTACAGTGGGTCTTAAATACATTCTAGAATAATGTTATGATTATAGATGAATAGATTGAATTATAGATTCTTGAGAATAATGTTATGATCATATTTTTTTTTAAAGATTACAACTGTTATGATAGATTTCCAACCAGGTTACTGGCCCCGCTGTCTTATGCGGTCACGGACATATCTGCGAACTAATACTAAGCAGTTAAAACTAGTTTAGGCACTTTTAGACATTCTAGTCATGCGTATTATCAGAACCACAGTTTATTTCATGCTTTCACACTACTTTAAAGTTAGACAGCAGCCGATTCGCTCTGCTGTTCCAACCGTAGCTATTTTACTTAACTAGCTTAGCATAGTCATTCATTCAACAGACAACAAACTTACCAGTTCAGAACTTCTGGGAAGTGTGGCGTCTTCTTAACTATTAGCCATCTCGATGTTGTACTTCAGTCATACAGCTACAAATATAATAAAATTACTAACAATGCTTAAAACATGATGTAGGACTCTATTTGGCATTGTCAATACTGATGTTTACTGTTGTTATGATATTCCTTGTGCTAACCGTCTGATGTCTAGCTGGATCTTATATCCACTTATCTTCTTCTATCTATCTTCTGTAGTTATGAAGAAAAAAGTCAAAGTTACCATTTATTTTATAAAGCTAATATTAGGTTACTGTTCTTGTGTGTGTGTTATTCATGTCATTATCAATCTCTGTTCTTCAAAGTTTATTTTGGTTGCCTTAGCTACCCTAAGAGTGCATTCTGAATGGCTAAGATCTAGCCAGAGCTTAACCCTTTATTGTGTGGGCTACACATAAGACTACCGAGAGTGTCCAGACTCTTTGCAGAAAGTGTAGTGAAAGAGTCTGATCCACCAAGCTAGTTTTGTTGGTATAAATGAGAATGCCTTATACCATTCCCTTTAAGAGCCAAGGGCACATGGTAGACTGAGAGATTGTTATTGTAATGGCCAGATACAAAATAATGCTTGTCCATAAGTGAAACAGATCTGTATGCTGTGTAGGAAGTGTGGAGGTTTTGATACATACTATGGAAATAATCTAAGACAGATGACTTCAGACTATTTATGATCAAGCTTTAATGGAACAGTGGTATTGAATGAACAACAAACATCAACAGACCAGGCAGTGTCAACAGTGTAGATTATTAGTCATTAAATGAACTGTAACCCTCAAATAGTTCAAAATAAGGCATGTCTTCAGTTAATAAGGCATGTACTGCTGCATGTCATCATTTGTGAGGGACACCAGCATCGTATCTGAGGAATTCAAGGTCAGTATATGCAAAGGATTACGGTAATATGGGAAGTGTGTGTGTGTGTGTGTGTGTGTGTGTCTGGTCAGTGTCAGTGATAGTAGCTGAGGGAAGGAGGGTAAATATTTACATTTAGTCAAAAATGGTCCCATGAGAAACTACTCCAGTGATACACACAGTAGCAGTATAACTGACAGGCGGAATGTGTGAATGAACTGGTCTCAGTTCGCGATTCTGTGGGTAAATGTGTGTGTGGCCATGTGTGTGTGTATGTTGCAGAGAAGTGTAGTGATTGTGTGATTTCAAGCTCAGGGCCTCTATGTGTGCATGTTTGTGTCTGTGTGCAGTTGTTGTGTCTGTTGCTGTGTGTGTGTACGTGTGTGTGTGTCTTGCGGTTTGTGTTTGTTTGTGTGTACATATTAATATGTGTCGCTGTGAACTCCAGTGATGGTGCGCCCACAGAGCTGAGATCTTGTGTGTGTGTGTGTGTGTGTGTGTGTGTATGTGTGTGTGTTGCAGTGGAGTGCAGTGACGGTGAGTACACAGAGCGGACTGGTGTAATCTCCAGCTCTGACTTCCCCCAGTCATATCCTAAAAGCTCAGACTGCATCTACCGCATCCAGCTGGAGGAGGGGTTCTCCATCACGCTCGACTTCCACGACACCTTTGACATTGAGGACCACCCTGAGGTCACCTGTCCATACGACTACCTCAAGGTAGCGCACCTGCTCTTACAAATACCTTTTGTATTGACTACTTTAGTAAGGCAACACACGTGTACTTAGGAAAACTTCCGAGCAAAAATGTGACCATACCTCATCAAACACACAGCACAAGTGTAACTAATAAACAAACGATTTCATTTAATCATTTGTCTGTCATGCATGCATGACACAAACAAACAGACCCAACCAGGTGTTGTCTTAATTAGTTAATTGGCACCCTTCAGGGAAGGGTATCTATATACACACTGCTCTGGGTGGCTTCTTGTTCTACTTTAATTGTTTTTGTTGTTTACATTGCCTGTGAACTTTTCTTCTGATTGAATGCAACCAATGGATATGGACACTACTACTACTACTACTACAGCTGTTGCTACAGGAGTTGGAAGGGCCATTTCAGTCATAAGATGCAGTCAGTGGAGCTGCTCGGGAGCTGAGGGCAGGGAACTACTGATGAGATTAGGGCTGTGTATGTGTATGTATGTGTGTGTGTGTGTGTGTGTGCGTGTGTGTGCTTGTGAACTTTGATGTATGCACACAAAGCGGACCATTCCACAAAGTATATGTGCATGAGAGTGTGCCACTTTAAGCTGATTGTCTAAATGTGTGTGTGTGTGTGTGTGTGTGTGTGTGTGTGTGTGTGTATGTGGGCTTAAATTTTTAGCGGTTAACCTTGTTAATCTAAGGGTTTAAAATTAACCCACAAGAAATATTAGATATATTTACAAGCCCCTTTCCACTTATCCATCACACATAAAACCACACACACACACACACACACACACAGAAGCTCAGCTTAATGGGCCACACACACAGACACACTCAGACTGAGAGAGAGAGAGAGAGAGAGAGGGACATAGAAACCGTATTTTGTCCTGTTATTTTTAAAAAGGTATGAGGTTAACAAAAGATATGATGCAAATAATGCTAATGCTTATGATGTCATTTCTATGATAATCCTGATGATGATGATGATGGTATTGATTATGTTGGTGTTGATATGATGACTTTTGCAATACTGTAATGCTGATTGTGATTACAACAGATGTTGTTTCTGATGTGCTTATGTTGGGGCTTGATGATGATGATGGTGAGGATAAGATGACTTCTGCAATACTGACAGTGCTGATTATGATGTGATAGATGCTGATATGATTATGAAGATGATGAGTGCTGTTGGTGGCTGTGAAGATGAAGAAGATGACGATGATGATGTTTTTTACAGATCCAGGCGGGCCAGAAGACTTTGGGTCCGTACTGTGGCGATCGCTCACCGGGCCGTATTCCGACAGGAAGCAACAGTGTGACTATTCTGTTTCACAGTGACAACTCTGGGGAGAACCTTGGCTGGAAGCTCAACTACTCCGCCACAGGTGAGCTCACCTTTTTGCTAACTTCATTTCTAAGGTAACCTACAACACCACCTGTTTGGCCACAGGTGAGCTAGCCTTACTGAAATCCTTACCACTTCCTCAGCTCAGGTGAGCTCACTCGTTAGCCCTAAATGTAATTGTTAAAACCACCTGCAACACCACCTTTTCTGCCATGAGACCATTACAGGTGAGCTCACCTTTACCTTCATTACCTCCACCTGCACTCCACCTCAGCAAGTTCACCCTACCAAAACTCTCTTATCAAGGTTCAGTCAAGATTGCATTCAAAGAGAGGTGTGTGTGTGTGTGTGTGTGCGGCGTGTGTGGTGTGTGTGTTGTGTGTGTGTGCATGTGTGGTGGTGTGTGTGTGTGTGTGTGTGTGTGTGTGTTCCTCTACAGGAAGTGAGTGTCCTGTGCCTGTTGCTCCCCCCTTTGGTCACTTGGAGCCATTGCAACCAAAATACAGTTTCAAAGACCATGTGTTGGTGACTTGTGACACTGGCTATGTGCTCTTCAAGGTACAGATGTGTGTGTGTGTGTGTGTGTGTGTGTGTGTGTGTGTGTGTGTGTGTGTTTATGTTAATAGTGAAGCTTATTAGATCTGTGTTTGTGTGTGTGTTGGTGTGTGTGCATTTCCATTATAGTAAGAAGTAAGAATATAGTAATAAGTATAGTAGTAAGATTATAGTAAGAAGTTTTGTATATAATCTGTGTGTGTGTGTGTGTGTGCGCGTGCATGTAGGATGGAGAGCTGTTGGAGCACCATCAGATAGACTGTCTGAAGGATGGCACCTGGAGCAGTGAAGTCCCGCCCTGCACACGTAAGACTAAACTCCTGTGAGACGGAGAGAGGGAAGGAGGAAAGGAGAAGACATTATTGGTTATGATGAAAGAAACTCAGATAGAGTGGTGGACAGGGAGGAAGAAAAACAGAGAGAGAGAGAGAGGGAGAGAGAAAAGAATAAATATAATCTAAATCTAGAGACAAATAAAATAATAAAAATCTAGAGAGAGAGAGAGAGAGAATGAAAAGGTGCTGGACTGACTGTAGCACAGTTTAAAGAGGTGTTTGAATGCGTGTTTGTGGATGAGCATCACAGTTTAAAGAGGTGTTTGAATGCGTGTTTGTGGATGAGCATGTGCATGTTTTTTTATTTTCTAGTCATCGTCAGAGAGCACCTGTTTTGTTGGCCTGTACACAGCATGTCACACAAATCTTTTCTTTTCTTCTTCCTGTCTTCCATTCCCGCTTTGCCACACTTTCTCTCTCCTTTTCTCTTCACTCATTCTCTTCCTCCACCTCTCCCTCCACCCTTCTCCTCATCTGTGCATTCTCACTGCTGCCACCACAGAGAAAGAAGCCATCAAGAGCCGTCGCTCCCTACCCAGTCTTCTAGCCAATCGCATCTTGCATTAGAATGGTGCCGCAGTCAGTCCGACCAATCATACACCTGGCCTCAGCTTCACCTGCACCATAAAGCCTGTTCACTGCAAACACCTATCAGAAGAAGGAGCATAACCAAATCAGCCAATAGAAACACACTTTGCTTGCTACATTCCTATGACTCAGTCAGTCTTCAGCTCTTATCAGATGTCACTTATGAGTGGATACAGATTGATGACTCATGCTGCCGTCTACTTTAAGTGAGACAGGAACTGTGATTCCTGCCAAAAATACTCTTTTTTTTGTATGCCATCTCATTTAATAAATGAGCTGTGTGTCTTTTCAGTCTAGTTCGTTCTCAGGCCTTCTGACTGCGCGCGCACACACACACACCCACAGTCTTGGTCTCAAGTGTCAGGTCAGTCAGACATGTATATTTTTGGCCGGAAATTGCCTTTACTCTATTCATTTATTTGATCTCTGTTCTTAAAAAAGTAAGATACTCCAGGGAGTGATTTATTCAGCAGTGTGCGTAACCCTGCAGCCCTTTGTCACCCTCTGCTGGTTACACACAGTATTGCGCTAACAGAATGATGTGTTAGATTTTGTAACCTAAATGTTACCTACACAAACATAGCAGCACTCTTCATGTGCATGCACTTAACCCAACATAAATGAAAGCAATTAATGGCATGCATTGACAGGGACCTGTTTCAAACACACACAGAAACACACACTCACACAATGCACAATTAGAGCATAATGAGATGTGTACCTTTAAGTAGACCTACTCAGAAGGAATTCAATAAACTGATTTCCTTGGTTTCCTTCCTCTGAGGTAGATGTGAGAGCCTCCACAGAGGTGTTTAATTAACCTCTTGTCTGGTAATTGTGCTTTTGGATTTCCTGTGTCTGAGTCACACTCTGCATGGACCTCAAAACCTCCTTCGTCACTATTTCCCCTCGTCTTCATTTTTCATCACTCTGCCTTTCTTTCTTTCTTTCACTTGCTCTGCTTCCTTACCTCCTCTCTTTCTCTCTCTTTCCATCTCTCTTTTCTCTCTACCATCTTGCCTGCTTTCTTGCTCTTCTCTTACCTGCTTTATGTCGCTCTGTCAATCTGTACTCCTTCGATCCTCTCTTCGTCCTTCCCTGTTTCTCCTCCTCTCCCTCTTTCTATCTATCTCTCCTCCTTTTCTCCTTCCTATCTTTCTCTCTCTCTCTCTCTTCATCTCCCTTTCCATTCCCAGTGATCAACTGCGGCCCCCCAGATGAGATAGTGAAGGGTGAAGTGGTGTTTGACAGCCCAGACAGCAGCACCCTCTTTGGGGCCAGCTTCCACTACCGGTGCCTGGAAGACCCACACAGCGCCACCCCAGCACCACCTGATGCCATCCCAACTCCTCTCAGTGCCATGCCAGTTCCACCTGATCCCATCCCAACTCCAGCCGATGCCACCCCAACCCCATCCTCCACTACTCCCGCAGACAACAGTACCTACACCACCAGGCCTCTATCTAACAGTATGTAATGCAGCCAAAACCTAAAGTCACATAAAGCCTGTATATGACTCTTCATATGCTGTTTGTAAATGGATGTGCCCACAGTCTGAAACTAGCATCTACCCCTAACTATCCAATACTCCTAAAAAACAACTGTCTGCCTTCACCTGTATCGTACAGTATTTGTACAGTAACAACTACATTTGTTGCGAGTGGTTGCTCCAAGTCTGTGGTCATTGTTGTGTGTGTGTGTGTGTGTGTGAGAGAGTGCCTTGTGTGTGTGTGTGTGTGTGTGTGTGTGTGTGTGTGTGTGTGAGAGAGAGTGTCTTGTGTGTGTGTGTGTGTGTGTGTGTGTGTGTGTGTGTGTGTGTGTGTGTAAGGTAAGTATGTGTGTGGAAAGAGAGGAAGGTGAATTAACATTGTTCTGTGTCTGTGTGTCGCGCGCGTGTGTGTGTGTCTGTGTGTCGCACGTGTGTGTGTGTGTGTGTGTGTGTGTGTGTGTGTGTGTGTGTGTGTGTGTGTGTGTGTGTGTGTGTGTGTGTGTGTGTAAGGTACATATGTGTGTGGAAAGAGAGGAAGGTGGACTAACATTGAGCTGGGCACTAAACTTCCATCTTGTCTTCCAGGTAAGCACTTCAATACTAAACACAAAGGCTCACTTGTTGTTATAGCTAGTACTTTCCTGTCTACAGTATTACATGTGCTTTACTGCGTTTCTGTGTGTGTGTGTGTGTGTGTGTGTGTGTGTGTGTGTGTGTGTAGCCTGTGGCGAACCCTCTCAGCCCTTTCCATCTCATGTGCGGCGCATCGTTGGTGGCCGTGTGGCGCTGGCAGGGCAGTTTCCATGGCAAGTGCGTTTGTCGGTGGAGGACTCGTCACGGGTGCCCGAAGGTCGCTGGTTCGGCAGTGGGGCGCTCCTGTCAGCGTCCTGGGTGCTAACGGCGGCCCACGTCCTGCGCTCCCCGCGCCGTGACCCCTCCGTGGTGCCCGTGTCGGCCAGCAGCGTGCGTGTCCACCTGGGCCTGGTGGACATCCGACGCCCCCTGCTGGTCTCCGGAGGATACGCAGTGCAGAGCCTGCTGTTGCACCCACGCTTCGACCCACGCAACTACAACCACGACATCGCCTTAATCCGCCTTGCACAGCCTGCCATCTACAGTCCACTGGTCCGTCCCATCTGCTTGCCTCCATCCTGGGCCGAGGGTCAGCCTCCCACCCCCGCTCCCCACACACTGGGCGTGGTTGCCGGCTGGGGAGTGATGACTGCCAACGGATCTGTGGACTCCGCAGCAGGAGTCGCCTCGACCGCAGACGTGGAGAGTGAGGGCGGAGTGTCGGACGTGCTGCGCTATGTGAAGCTGCCCGTGGTCGAGCGGTCAGAGTGTGAGGCCAGCTACGCTTCGCGCTCGCGCACTTACAACATCACCAGTGGCATGTTCTGTGCAGGATTCTACGAGGGTGGAAGCGACACCTGCCAGGGAGACAGCGGCGGCGCCTTCGTCACGCAGGACCCCCGCTCAGGGCGCTGGGTGGTCCAGGGGCTGGTGTCATGGGGTGGGCCCGAGGAGTGTGGCTCCAAGAGGGTCTATGGTGTCTATACGCGGGTGGCCAAATACGCCCAGTGGCTGCACTCGCACATGGGCACGGATCGCTGGTGGTGATCATGGTGGTGATCAACATGGCTCCGTGGCACGGTCACAGTCATACGAGCCACAGTCACAGTCACATGGACACAGCTGTTTACCCCTTGTGCAAACCCCTTTGGAAACAACTGTTTTGACTTTCCTTTGTTCTTCTAAGTCTGGATCAGTTTTCAGTTTTGTTTTTGTATTTCTCTTTATTGAAGTGCATCGCATCTTGCTTCTAGGTTTTTGTAATTCCCAGAGTCAAACCATGCTGTTTCTACTTCATTTGCTTTCTCTGATGAACCTTTTTGGAGAAATGGCCACTGTCTCCCTCACATTTTGAATTTGCATATCAGGGTAGAATGAGGAAACATGTTCAGTGCAAACTTGGAAAACACATTAATATGTTGTTATATTATCTCATCAATTACCCTTGTAGACAATTATTTAATTTTATTCAATTATAAAAGTCACTTTTTTACTCTTTTCATTTACATGAAGCAATGTATAATTCACAGTCTTTTGTAAAGGTATTATATTTTGTTATTGAAAATATATTAGTTTTATATCTACAAAGTGTTCCTATTCTTTTTGTTCTCACAGGCTTTCTTAGCCATCTTACATTGTATGATTTGAAAATGGTAGGAGGTGGGAGCACCACATGTTGTCCACTAGGGGGCGGAAGCGTATTAAAGCTATGCTACAGTTGACTGCGTTAACAGCCCTTATGAAGGTGTGTAGGCAGGACACAGAAGTGCAAAAATCAGAGTCCATAAATCTCAGAAAGACTCCTTTCTTCTCCTTTCTCCCTCACCCACTAGCTTGAATTGCTCTCTCTGTTCTCAATCACCAGGGTGCATGAATCACTGGAGAACTCCTTCTGTCATGCTGGCTTTGAAACTCTCCTCAGTCACTCTCTGCCGCACTGCCTCTCTTTGCCTTCTCCCTATTCACCTCTATCTGTCATTCTTTCTTGTTCTATACCCAACTTTCCCTGCATCCTTACTTATTTCTCTTCCACCCTTTACCCTCTCTCTCTCTCTCTCTCTCTCTCTGTCTCTCTCTCTCTCTCTCTCGCCATCAGGCTCTGCTGCCTCCTCTGTAGGTTGTCTCCGTAGCGACAGTGTGCTCATTTCTGGTTCTGACCCTGATGGTGTTGGCCTGGACCGAGGTGCCATAAATCTCGTCCGTGCGTCTGTCCTGCCGTGCCGGTGGCTGCCGGTGTCTCTGGCCAGGATGAGCTCACCTCTCGCCTGAGATGCCTGAGACCTGACGTACACGCACCGGTTGGTGTGTGACCCGTGTCACTTTCCTAGGTAATGACGCAGCAGCTGTGGTCGAGCTTGGGTGGGGGTTGGGGGAGGGGGGGTTAGATCAGGGGTTTTTTCAGCCCTGCTGACCGACAGTCAGCAGGGCCAGAGGGTATTTTAATCCTGCTGACCAGAGCTAGTCTGTGTTTTACTCAAGAGTCAGGTAACCCCATCTGATCTGGGAGGGGCAGGCAAGCTAGCATAGGTTGGACTCGTCTTACGATTTTCACTGTTTAATTATTTTAGCTCTGTAATTTATTTGGTTTGATTGACCCACATTGCTACACACACACACACACACACTCACTCTTTTTCTCTCACACAGACATACATACACATGCATGCTCTCTCTCTCTCTCTCTCACACACACACACACAAACACACACACACACTCTCCCTCCCTTTCTCTCTCTCAGACACACACACACACACACACACACACACAGACACAAACATACAGGAATGAAGACTGATGGTGGGGAAATTCTCTTTAAACAAACATCATTAAATCACATCGACAGATGTTCATGTCAGTCAAGTCTTTTGCGCAGAGTCACGCGCACACACACACATGATCACACATGCATACACACTCACAGGAACCTTACCTATACACACTTGAGGATGTGTGCACTTGCAACACACACACACAAAACTGTCAAAGAAATACACAGCAGACAGATTTTTAGCTGTAATCGATCAGTTTTTAATGTCGAGGCAGTGGGCCTCCTGTCTTTGTGCAGAACGGGACAGGCTAAGTTTACTACAGCAAGATTAACAAAACAACAGCGCTCAGGCAACAGGGCTAAATAGTGCTGCACTGCAGTTAGCACGGAGACCGTGCCCATCCCCTCTGCAAGCAGGTGTAAGGCACAAGGTGTCAGGCCCTACTTGGTGTGTGTGGCATTGCTGTGCTTGTGATGTATAAGACTGGTAAAGTGAGGACGATAACTGTAGGCAGTGAGAAGTAAATGGTAGGCATGGAGCGTTGTAAGGCTTTGCAAAGAATAAGTATACTGAATATCAGGTGAGGCTTTTGGACAGGGGGTGGAAGCATGTGGTGGTGGGACTGTATACATGTGCTTTATACACTAGTTTAGGGTGACAGACAATGTAAGAAGAGTGGAGAAGAGTTTGTGTGTCGGGGTTAGGATTGGGGGGGGGGGGGGGGTGGAGGGTTGACATGGTATCCTATGTCTGTGACAGAACTCAAGGCTGAAGGCATCTGGAGCAGGAGAAGCTGGAGAGATGATGTGTTTACGCGTTTATGTGTTTATGATACGTGTTTCTTGTTGCTGCCATCTGGACTGATGCCCCTGTGAGCGGAGAAACACAACATTAAACACATGCTCTGATTACACTGTATGGGCCAGTTCCATGTGTACGGACTGAACCGACACTAAAAGAGTCGTTTTCTCCATTTCTTTTCTCCATTAAAACATCTCTACTTCTAGAATTTAGAGCTTAGAATTTAGAACAAGACTTGTCCTTGTATTGTCTTGTCAAAACTTGTAAGGTTTTGGTGGTCGAGACTAGGGGCCATAGCCATGCTGGAGTTTACCACAGAAGAAAGTAAAGAGCCTTACCAGTCTCACAGAAGGTACGGGCAGGGGCTTATCCCCGGTTGCTCGGAAGGCGACCCACTCCGATCCGGTCGATGGGAACATTCACCCTTCGCCTTGGTAACTCGACGACTTTCCTGTGGGCAGAGAACTAAGTTTCAGAGCCACAGCCAAGCCCATAGACAATGAGCCCCTAGGCAAACTAGCATCACTAGCACCTCTAACTTGAGGTATGCTTGTAACAATCCGCACAAAGTCCACAGCATGCCAACCATGTGGCTGGCTAGCTGGCTGGCTGGATGGCAAATTAAGTTAGCATGTTAGCTCAGTCTGGACCCAGACCCCTAAACCAAATACACTCTCTGCTACAAGAATAACACCTGCCTACAGATTAGCGACATAACGTGATAGCAGGGGAGCTGGCTGGTGCTAATGCTATGCTTCTCCTTCCCCCACCTGCTGCTATCACTGAGGGAGAGAATGGGATCCAGACGGATCATCTGCCGGGACGTAGCCCGGCTCACTCCACAGGGACCCAGCAGTGGTAATACAAGGAGCTGGGGTCCAGCCCTAGGGCTACAAACCCCATTCGCCCTCAGCCAAGTTCAGAGACACCGTCATGCTGTGTGTGTTTAATCTGAGCGCCCGCCAATAAACACTTCTGCTTGCCCTGAGTTGTGGCCAGTCCAAACCATCTCGGTCTTGAACTGTGGCCAATCAAAGCTACCTGCGGATGGCCCTTGGCCAATCAAATCTACCTTGGCCTGAGCGCGAGGCAACCAATCGTCGCTGTAGGTTGCAGGTTTGTGGAGACTGTGAGAGTGAGCGCGCGATGCATGTGTTAAACCTGCCTGGACCTCATCGCTTTCGCACCGTTACATCACAGCTGTCCAAGCCAACTCAATTATCTGTACAATTACACTATTAGCAAGGAGCTATTTCTGCATCTCTTCCACACACTAGGGGCCATTGTTGCCTGGCTGACCTGGTGAGGTCACCTAATGAGAGGTGCTCTCCGATGCACGTTTCTTATTTTAAACTCCAGCAAACTGTGGGCTATTAGTCGGGGAGTGGCCAGGGCCACAGTCACAGCTCCCAGCGGAGGGACAGAGGGGGAAGTCATCAACTCGCTGGGAGGCGCTTGTCTAGGTTTGTCTCCGGTCATGAATCTGGGGTGGTTAGAACCAGGTCTTATGTACTCAGGGAGTTGGGTTTGCTCCAACTGCTAACATCCTTTCTCTCTCTCTTTCTTTCTTTCTTTCTTTCCCCTACTCTGCTTGTCAAAAATGACCATTATTTATGCTATGCATCCCCTCAGAGTAAGCACAGTCACTGTCACAATCACTATGACAGCCTGATAAAAGTGATGATAAATGTATCATATCTTCTAACCATTACTAGATTTCCTACACACACATTACAAATTTTGTCTTTCTACCCCAGATCTGCCTCTCTCTCTCTCACTCACACTCTCTCTCTCTGTAGATACCTCTGCTTGCTGCCTCTCTCTCTCACTCACACTCTCTCTCTCTGTAGATACCTCTGCTTGCTGCCTCTCTCTCTCACTCACACTCTCTCTCTAGATACCTCTGCTTGCTGCCTCTCTCTCTCACTCACACTCTCTCTCTCTGTAGATACCTCTGCTTGCTGCCTCTCTCTCTCACTCACACTCTCTCTCTCTGTAGATACCTCTGCTTGCTGCCTCTCTCTCTCACTCACACTCTCTCTCTCTGTACATACCTCTGCTTGCTGCCTCTCTCTCTCACTCACACTCTCTCTCTCTGTAGATACCTCTGCTTGCTGCCTCTCTCTCACTCACCTCTCTCTCTGTAGATACCTCTGCTTGCTGCCTCTCTCTCTCACTCACACTCTCTCTCTCTGTAGATACCTCTGCTTGCTGCCTCTCTCTCTCACTCACACTCTCTCTCTCTGTAGATACCTCTGCTTGCTACTGTTATTCTTGTTGTCCATTGTGCTGATAGAGAGGCGATCCATGGGGGTGTTGGAGCCAGGAAAGCTTCTCTTCCTCTTGGTCTCGATGACGTCGTTCTCTAGCGCCACCTGCTGGTCCAGCAGCAGTAGCTTGGCTGTTATGCCCTCGGGAGACTTCTGCTCCACCGGCCGGCCCCTGGACACCGGCTCTTCCAGTGGCCCATACTACAGGAATGTCAGAGGAGAGTTTGCCTCAGAAAATTGTGTGAGTGTTACAAAACAACAACTTATTATTATTAACATATTGAATGGATGTTAAAGAGGAGTGTGTGTCACAAAACAGTGTTAAATAATTTATAATAATTAATTATAATAATAATTAATCAGTTTGTGTCATATATTAGAAAACAGTTCCTATACTGTAATAATGCCCCATGGGATATATGTTGCGAAACATTCCCCATAGTGTAATAGTATCACTATGATATATATATGTGTTGCTAAACAGTTCTCATAATGTGAGGAAAAACTGGGTCCCTACACTGTAATAATATAATACTTGTTGGTCCGTGATGCAGAGACTAGCCTACTCGGTACTCGGGGTACTTGGTCGAATTCGGAGTGTCACAGCGGGTACGCGATGGTTAAAAGTTTGGGAACCACTGGCATAGACCAAGTTAATCAGAATATATTAGACAATTGCCATAGTGTAAAAATTTCAGGACAATTCCACATTGGATATGGATGTGACAGTAAATGAGCAAACATGGGGTAGTATTTTAAGTATTTTGTTTTGTACAGTAAATCTTTTATATAACCCTCCACATCACACAAACCCAACAGTAGTTTATTGTTTTGAATGTTAAGGATGTGACAGGAAGGCCAATTGCCATGGAAATGGCCTTTACAAAACAGATGACTGAATGACAAGAAACTTAATGGACATGACTCTGACTGCTCCAGACAGACTAGAAATAATGAAATGAGAGAAACTGTATGATGCCTCCTCTACAACTGTGGTTGATGGCGTGCCTACTGTATGTGTATGTGTACCAAAGGAATACTTTTAACCTAGACTTGTAACTGGGTCACAGTGGGTTACCAAAAAGTCCTAAAAAAGTGTCATCTTGGGAGATTTCTGATCTAAAATAGCAGTGAAATATCTCAAAATGATCACTCATTTTTGAACATGTTGTGATATTGGTGTGGTGTGGTGTGGTGTGGTGTGGTGTGGTGTTTTCACTGAGGGTAACCTGGTGTTTCAGGAACGTATGCAGGACTATGCAGAAGTACTACATATGAGAGTGTATGTGGTCCTGCATACTATTGTATATGCATACTGGTATGTTTATGGACATTTAACATGTTTGAATACTCCTGGATACACTTTCTTCACACAGTGAGTGGCGCTGCTCCAAATAAAGTGACTCTCCTTACGTCACAGCTAGTTCCTGATTTATGCCTCCCCACAGCATGTCTTGTTCCTCAGTCATTTTACTCTTACCTAAGCTGCCACTTCAAAGCCATGGGCTGGCGAGAGACATTTTTATCAGCTTCCTCTCAAGTTATAAGCTTAGAAGCACCATGCCAATGACAACAATGAATCACAGCCAATCAGCAACCGCAAGGAAGTGACATTCATTGGCTGAGATAACAATTAGGCAAATGTGAAGAGAAGCTGTCCAGATGGAAGGGTGAGATTTTGTCTGTCTCCACATTACTCTGACAGAAGCTTTTGATGAATAGCCAGATTCTGAAGATGGACAAGTCATTGAGGTTGTGTGTGTGTGTGTGTGTGTGTGAGTGTGTGTGAGTATGTGTGTGTGCACGTGCGTTTCTGTGTGTATATGAGGCATTTCGTTCAATGTGTGTTGTTTTCCATGTGTGTACGGTGTGTGTTGTTATACCAGTGTGTATAATAAGCATGTTTAGGAGTGAGTAGGTGGTATATGTGCAACTGAGTATTGGTGTCAGTATCTGTGTGTGTGTGTCTGTGTCTGTGTGTGTGTGTGTGTGTGTGTGTGTGTGCGCGAGTGTGCATTTGTGTGTGTATAAGAGTGAGATTTTATTCAGTGTGTGTTGTCTTCCATGTGTGTACCGTGTGTGTTGTTATACCAGTGTGTACAAGCATGTTTAGGTGAGTAGGTGGTATATGTGCAACTAAATATCAGTATCTGTGTGTGTGTGTGTGTGTGTGTGTGCGCGCGCGCGTGTGTATGTGTATGTGTAAGCCTCTGGCTGCAGGCCTGGGTGTGTTGCTGGTGTATTTATAGCGATGAGAGTGGGATGTATGTGTGTGTGTGTGTGTGTGTGTGTGAGAGAGAGAGAGAGAGAGAGTGGGATGTGTTGACAGCTCATCATCGGCCATTACAACCACTTAATCACATCAGGGACAGGACATGTGTGAGAACAGCCAGAGTCAACACTTGCGGTTTGTGTGTGTGTGTGTGTCTGTGTCTGTGTGTGTGGCTTAAAGTTTCTTTCTTGTCTGAGTGTGTGTGCACATACAGTATGTATGTGACAATAAAAGTCCCTGAATCTTTGTATGTATGTATTAGTAACATGTGTTCGTATGTG
>PYXC01002020.1:1405000-1497500 GCA_015244755.2 Tenualosa ilisha
TCGGGAGCCGGGCTGCCACTGCAGCGTGCCACCCCAGCAGGAGCCCTTTGTCCTGCTAAAAGAGGCTTAGCGGCGGCGCGGCTGTTAGCAGCATGCTAACAGGCCCCTTACGCACCGGCAGCCGCTCATAATCACCACACTGGGACCAGGTAGGGCCGCGGGGCTGGTGAAAAGAGGAGGTCAGGGCTGGAGGGGGGGTGGGGGTTGCATACACCTAATAGCCGCAGGTTTAAAGGAGGGGCGTGGTAGGTGCACGCGGCACAAGGAGACCCCCTGAGAAGAAGTCAAGTCTTTCTGATGACTTTCTCTGTAGACTTTTCACCCACGCAGGCAGGCAGCACAAATAGAGGCCACCCCAAGTTGCTCTGTCCTTTCATTCAACCCCACCACAACTCCAGGTTCTTGTATTCTGCTGTTCTGCAATCTGCTGTATATTGTTCCAGAAAGAGTGGATGATTTTGGGGCCAAGTCAAACGCCTGTGATGAAGCCTGTATAGAATCACATATTGATTCCTCCTTCTCAAATAACTTCTCCTTTCTCATGCACTTTAGCTCCACATTCAACATCCTGTACTTGAACAAACAAAAACTGATAGTTTCTTTTTCAGAGATAGTAGTCTACAGTGCAGTTTAGTCTACAGGACATTTTCATTTAGCAGACACCTTTATTCAAAGCGACTTACATTTGTCAACTACCAATTACATCAGGGTTACTTTCCCCTAGAGTAACTTAGGGTTAAGTGCCTTGCTCAAGGGCACAATGGTGGCAACCAGGATTAGAACCCACAAAGCTACTAGCATGCAAGTTAAGTTCCTTAACCACTACGCCACCACCACCCTACAGGAACCAACAGAGATACAATGAAATATGTATTATGAAACATCATGTTGCCAGCAATTATGAGAATTGTGAGAATGTCAACAAAATTATCATCATATCAGGTTCTTGTGTGTAATTATCCTCATATATTTAACACCCTTGTCAATTCTTTTTAATTATAAAATTATTTGTTCTCTCCTACACCTGGCTTTTCCAGCTGTGTCTACTTCTGTTCATTGATGATGTTGTTACTTGTATACATTCAATGTCATTGAATCATTTCTTTAGTTGATTTACGCACCTATTAATGAGACATCCAAAATCAATAAATTTAAGTAGACTACTTCACACCCCCCACACACACACACTCACACACACAAACAAATACTACATTGTTAGTAGTAGTTGATGTGAAACACTTTGTTTAAGCGTCAGTATACGTGATGTGTTGTTTCCTGTGTGTATTCCTCCTCAGGCGCACAGGTGAGAAAAGCAGGATGAACAGTCAAATGTGTGCCATCAAATGTATCCCTGGGTCATGACCCCTGCCCTCCCAGGTGAGGAAAGTGCTGGTGTGAATTCGAGACCCTGCGTCTTATTTGTGTCATCTCTGACCTTTGACCCGAGGATGATCTGATGTGAGGCCATGATGTGAATGTATGTGACTTTAAAAAGACATGTAAAGAGGCATCTCTTTACCTTGCACTCGCTTTTTGGCACACCTGTCTGCTTTACAGGCCATAGGTACATTTACAATAACTATGACTAATTGCTGTAGGAGGAAGGTTTAACTTTTCTGTACTTAATTTCTATGAACAAGTTTTAGTAATATGCTCTTGTCATTTATTGTGTGGTGTTGTAGTAAAATGATTTTTGACTATAACCAACCTTTACATATTGCAAGAGAAAAAAAAGACCACGATTAGCCTAATCGATTAAACTGTAAATCTAAATTAGTGTTTTTTATTGTTATATTATATTTTTTTACTACATCTGCTTACTAGTTTGTTTAAACTATCATTTTAAATGTTAGCTAAGTATTTTTGTTCAAAATGTGATTTGTTGTATGTCGTTTGGGGAAAAAAGCCTCTGCCAAGTACTCAAAAATTAAAAAAAAACAAAAAACCAAAACCTAATTTGTCAGTAAACCTCCCCAAATATGTTTTTAACGTTAATTTAAATCAAGGTATTAAGCAAGAGTGTGCAGTCTCTCTTTTTATTCAAGTAAAGATAATTTAGACATTACTATGCACAGCTCACAATCAAATGATTATTTATGTACTATCTAAATATCACTAACTAATCATTCTTTGCAATCACAACTATAAAACACAAAAAGAGGCATATTGGTTTTAAAATATATTTACCATATATTTATTTATCTATAACAGTCCTCTCCATGTTGACCAGGGACAGGTGTGTCTCTTAATTGTTGTCATTTTCAGATAGTTATCACTTTCTTGGGCATAAGCTGAGACACCTGAGCTAACCTGATTGGAGCTCAGTAGTTCTACCCATCGTGAGGCCACATGGGATCTGTCCCCGGTAAATAAATCTGATTGGCTGGCAGTGCTCATAAGTATTGTTCTCTGAGGTACAGAAGAAGCCCCTAACAAAAGGTCTGAGGCTGAAATGACCTCAGGAAGTCAAACACATGCACCCCACATACAACACACAATAGGTAGGCCTTCAACATTTACAAGTAACTCCAGCAGCATACATTGCAAACATAATTGAACTCATAAGGACACATACATGAGCACACAAACATTTTAAACATTTTTAAAAATAATAATACACTGTAAATGATTTGTCACATTTAGATATGAAGCCAGATTACCCACATGTCTCCCAGACATACACACACACACGCGCACACACACACACACACACACACACACACACACACACACACAAACAACACGCACCTGATTCTGGCCAATTTCCCACTTAACTAACTCCCCAACAGGTTGCAGGTCTCCAGAGTGGCTCGGTTGTTGCCCAACAAATCCGGCCCCTGCTGCCCCCCATCATTATGGAAGCTGGTGGGGGGTTATGCGGGAGAAAGGGCCCAGCTCAAGGACATCTGGGCTGGAGCACAAGGTTAGCCTCCCCAGCCTCTCCAGCTGCACCATGGAGTGCAATGCAGCTAACCTAGACTCATTAGCCCAACCACGGCCTGCCCTCCACTACCAGACAGACAGACAGACAGACAGTCACTGAGCCATGCAGGGGGGAGGATGACAGTGGATGAAAGTTTTGGAGTGTGTGTGTGTGTGTGTGTGTGTGTGTGTGTATTTATATATAATTTTTTAAATGGTGAAAACCAGTGTTTTGACTATTGCTTTAATTTTTATGACAATTATTTCACATCAATGACCACACATTAAATTTTACATAGCAGAATGTATGTGGGCTTTGTGTGTGCATTTGTGTGTGTGTGCATTTGTGTGTGTGTGTGTGTGTGTGAGTGTGTGTGTGTGTGTGGATGGGCTTCCCGGGGTGAGCATGCGTTCTGTTAATGATGTAGGTGTGTTAGAGCTGAGGGGGTCGTCTTTAACTTCTGTCCCACAGCTCCTCCCTCACACACCTCCTGTCTGTTCCACCTGGACACACACACACACACACATACTTTATATACATTAATACATACTCAATATACATTGACTCAGGACTTGCATCCCAAAATACAGACACATACATACACATAAACACACAAGCAACACATGATGGTTGTGTGTGTGTGTGTGTGTGTGTGTTGTGCTCTTCTCAGTAGGGGACCCATGCAGCACTAATGCTGTTTAATTAACCAAGCTGCTAACACTGTCCTCAGTCATCACCACTGATGAGTCTCAATGAGTGTAAACAACTGGTCCATGTGTGAGAGTGTGTATGTGTGAGAGTGTGTGTGTGCGTGTGTGTGTGTGTGTATGTGTCTGGGATGAAAGCATTTGTTGTTTGTTTATGAGTGAGTCTTATTCAGTGAATCAAGACATTAAAACATAAGAACAACTTTTAATTTATATTGTATTTGTGTTTTTGTTGAGTGCAGGCATCTACATATACCAGCATCCTCAGTGCTTTGGTATGGCTTTTGGCCAACAGACAGAGCAAAAGGTCAAAAATTGGAAAACACAGAAACAGAGAGAAAAAGAGAGAGAGAGAGAGAATTCCAGGTGTGTGTGTGTGTGTGTCCGTGTCTGTGTGTATGTGCGCACACACGTGAGAGAGAGAGAGAGAATAGAAGAAATCTACCTAAGTTGGGCGTAATTGTCAGGTACAGAGAGATAAGGCTACACTCACAGATAGTGAGTTCTCGCCACACTCAGTTCACATATGCACGCGCACACACACACACACACACACACACACACACACACACACACACACCACCACATCCCACAGACCCTGTCCTCCCCTACAATTAGGTAACACAGAAAGGGTCTGCCTCAAGCGCCCTAGAACACACATGCACACACACACAGCTTACAGGGGAACTCAAACAGGTTTTTGCACTGGATACCCCCCCCCCACACACACACACTCCCATCCCCACACACTTACACACCTGAAAACAATATCAAATCACTCCCACACTCGTGTACAGTAGTACAGCCTTAGAAAAAAACATATCGTGATGTGGAAATTTAATTTGGTGTTTAATGCTTGATGTCTGAAATTGTTAATTAAATATGAATTATGTTATAGGGCGAGCGTGATTGTATGTGCATATATGTGTGTTTGAGTGTCTGCTTTTCCTGTTACCGAGAACACTGCCACACGCACACCCACGCATGACCTCCCGTCTTCGGTGAACCGTAAAATAAAATAAAAGTTTATCACCAGGTCAAGTAGAGCGCCAGTGGGCGTAGGGCGTGAAAATAAGCGATTACCCCAATAAAGATCTCCCTTTGCATTTAAAGATAGGTTTTGCAATGGGTTCTGCGACTTCTGTAACGGAAAGCATATACGCTTTGTTTTTACTACAGCTTAAGCCCTGTGATGACATTTTTGTGAGATCAGGTAATCACGTTTAGTACACTGCCTTCAGAGCAGTTCATCGTTCCTAACTTTCATTGGATAACGTTAAGAAAGTCTTCTTTCTCTCTTTATTTGGTTAAAAATCAATTGACAGGGTGTTAAAACAAAAAATGCATTTTAGAATATAGCTGCACAAGACTGCCCAGCCCTATATCAGCGTGTTCCATAAAAGAGATGAGTTTTATAAGCTAATTACTACCATACTTTTCATCTTATTATTCCACGTACCTTCGGTATTCTATTGGATTGGGCACATAAGTGAAAAAAATAAACCATGGTACGGCAAATAAACCATTGCACGGTCCATCGCATTTGTCTGCAGCCGTTGAGTAGGGTAGGCTATCTGATTAATCTGCACGCTCCGGGACAGAGGGGACAGAGCGCAGCAGCTCGCTCTCCAAGCGCGCCGTTAACTCAAGTCTCATTAATACAGTGTCCCAGTGTACGCGTCAAGTCTGCCTCAGTTGAGTTGAAGTAGAAATTGTGAGTTATGCGGAGAAACAATTTGAACTCTCTCTCTCTGGCTCCACTGAATCTTCGATCTGTGTTCTTTTTCCATCTAGCACCTGTTTGTCGAAAGTTTGTAGCCTAGGTCAACCTCGGTGAACCCCTACCTGCACATAGACTAATTATTATAACAGTAGGATCATAGCACTCCCGGTTTATGAAATTGCCTGGTAGAACATTTGGAAAGAATATACTGAAAAGCTGCATGAATTCCTGTTTTCATCTACACCTCTTTCCCTGTTCATGACGTTAATATGTCACTCACTGGTATGTAACCTAATTGTCATTTAACTGGAAGCTGTGTTGTGTATATAGGCTACAGCCTGCTGAAAGATAGTAGTATGAGCTGGTCTTAGAAGGCGGGGTGGTATGGTCGTGTGCTCATCTCTTGGTCAGGGGGACAAAACTTTTAGTTTTAAAACTGTCCGTTTATACATTAACTCTTGGAAACCCATAAGATGCTTGTGGTTACTTAATCTCTCTATCGAAGCAGAGTCTCACAGCATGGTGGTAGTCAAGGTGCCAGTCAGCGTTGACTAATCCTCCTAACTGTTATAACGACAACCTGGAGAGAGAAAGAGAGGAGCGCAATCACCAATTATCTTGGCGCGTGGCATTTGTAGTTCAAACGACTGGAGATCACAGACGTCACGAGTTTGACAGCTTCACACGCCAAATCAGGTTGTTTGGCGCAATGAATGGCCCCGGGCGTCATTCCGCCGTTTGAAGGAGATTAGCGCGCTCACCACCCCATCTCACAAACATCTCCCCAAAGGTCTACAGAACTCTCGGGACCCCTTCACGCGCCCTTATCCGCGCCTCGCACCCAGAATCGACCTGCCCGCGAAATGGTGAGTATTCTGTCGCAGCCGCTGTCCATTAATGTCTATTTCTAATAGTGCCATGTCATCTGATTCAGTCAGTCAGTGAGTAAACTGCAGGATACCTATTTATACCTAATTCTAGTCAATGCACAATGTATCAAACGGAATTCATTGCGCTGTAATTAAAGGTGAGTTGACTTGAATCATGACATTTGGCTTCTTTAAGAGCGTGTTTTGGTGCAGGTGCACCTCTAATGATAAGGATGAGTTACTAGTGCTTACGATTATGACTGCTGTCCAAGAGCTACAGGTGCTTTTCACATGCAGAAAGTTCAAGGAAAATTTACTTTGTTGTAGACTGAAGATGTGCGTTCGTTTCACGGAAAGTTAGACGGTCGCCTGTTTCTTATAGAGCAGGTAGGCATTATAGCCGTATAGGCTAGGGCTTGGATTTTTCCACCGACTAAAAACTGCGAATTTTATGGGAAATATTTTTAGTTATCGAAGTATTATATTTCTACATTGTATTTATGACAGCTTTAAACTGTTTAAATGCCTATGCATTTTAAATAGCCTAGGTTCGGATAAATGCACTTGCAACCTCCACAATCACCTCACAACACAGATGCTTGCCCTGGTTTACACTTGACTGGTCATTTCATATTGTTCTGCTGCTTTTTCTGTTTGTTCAACAGAGCACCATCCTTTCCTGCCAAGATCTGAGCGTTGTGGGGGGGCAGCGCTACAACTGCCCGTACTCCGTCTCGACGTCAGCTGACCCCAGTGTTGACGTTTCCACGGAAACGCTGGTCTCCCTCTGGGACGTCCGTCCCCGGGACAACGCAGCGTGCCAACAGCACGAGCCGCCACTGCGGGGTAAGTGCTGCAATATCCCGGGATAAGCGGCGCGAGACAATTCCCGGCTGTGCGCGCTGTTGTCAAACTGGAATTTTTCCATCTGGAATTTACAAAAAGGCGCTGATGTCTTTTCGGGTCTTTGTCGAACTCGCGATGCTGAGTGCTTTCAGAGAGTTTTTGTTCTTACAATTCAGGTCTCTTGGCAGCTAGATTCGTGCAGTATGCGGTAGAAATGCCAGCCTCAAACTGCCATTTGTTTTTCTTGTTTGTTTTTGGTCATTCATTAACTTATTGTTTATTATTAGGATTATCACCTAGACTTGTTGTGTTTCCGTTAGAATCACACCATTCAGACCAAGGGGCGGTTTCCCAGCAGACATGGCAAGACCATCTCTCTCCGCATCTCCAAAGGAACAAGCAGGTGCATGTTTAAAATCAATCACATTAACAAGTGCAATGTCGCTGTTTTTCCAGTTTAATACAAATGTCGCTATCACCACTTCAACAAGAAGTTACAAGCCTTTAAATGACTCTCATGTCTTTGTGCTTAAGTTTTCCTTGCTTTGTGTGGTTTTAAAGCTTCAGGACACTTTGATGCAGAGAGAAGAGGAACTTGCTCGACTTCATGAAGAGAACAACAAGCTCAAAGAATTCCTCAACTCCTCCTTTGTTAAATGTCTGGAGGAGAAACGAAAGGTAATTAGATGTTGTGCCACACAGTTCATGGACATTTTAATGAAAAAGTCATCAGACGCTATTCACTAAATAGACACTATAGACACATTTCACTAAATAAATATAGTATTATTATTACCATCACTTTCTCACTCTCTCCTTCTGTAGAATCTGCTAAACAGTTCCAGCCGTCACAGGAAGCATCGTCAGGGGCTGTGTGCGGAGAAGCGTGGCCCATCTGGGCTGGTTCCAGATGGTGTGACAAAACGGACCTGTCGGAATCTGTCTCTAGAGTTCTGTTCGGCTGAGGAGCTTGCTGCCACACCACCATTGGACTCCTGGGTTCTGGAAACACTAGGCCTGAAGGACCAGGACACAATCGACCCGGAGTCTGGTTTCGGCAGCCCCACCCTGGATGTTCCACAGTCGGGTTTCATCCCAGCTTACACCAACTCATCCTCCACCAGCTACATCTCCCCCTCTGCCCACTACAGCCCACCGGCTTCCAGCTACAGTCCTCCCGCTCTGGGCTCGACCTGTGACTTCAGTGCCATCATGGACTCCTCTAGCAGCTACAGCTGCAGCCTGCAGTCCTCAGACAGCTACACCCATGGCGCAGACCCATTGTCCAGCCTCAGCTCTTCAGCCCTGGAGTTCAGCTCCAGTGTGGAGGTACCCCTGGCGTACCCTCACACCCCCACAGCCACACCTCAGTCCTTGCACCCCAACCATCTCCTGTCACCTGACCTCTCTGAGCGCTTGGCCCCAGTGGCTGCCTCCACTCCCCAGCGCTCTCCTCAGCTGCAGTGCAATAGTTCTCCAAGGCCTGCAGAGGGCAGTAGTGAGATATGCTCCCCGGTGCGCGAAAGGAGTGAGCTGGCCTTCAGCATGCTCCTGAGCCCTCGCAGTAGCGTGCGCACTCACAGCTTCCCCCAGGGCCAGGCCTTTGTGCGCAAGGACGTGCAGGGTGGCTGGAACTTTACGTGGGTGCCCAAGCAGTGTGTGTAAGAGTTTAGCAGCTAGCGCCCTCTGGTGCTGGGAGGACCAAACAGACTCATTTCTACCAGAAGCTTTGTATTTCTGTAAAATATGTCATGTGTGTTGTGTGAATGTTTATATACGTGTGAATGAGGAGCCAACATTTGGACATGACTTGCCAATTAAACTGCCTTGGACCCCAATGTAGATTTGTGTGTGCATGTGTGTTTGCTGTTCGTACTACTGCGCCTATCGTAACACAAGACATAAACAAACCTAACATATTAGTTAACTCTGACCTTTTATGTTTGGTGTATTTGTTTGGAAAGTCCTGAAATAGCTCAATGCAGAAGGATAGTCTTATTTATCTCTGCCATAAAGATATGCTGCTTGTTGGTCCCAAACATGTCATTATGAGTCAGTACTGCTCTGGATATGTCTGTCAGCTAAATATCAGTCAACTTTAACTTTATTTTATAACTTCCAGAGTGCATAGTTCTAAGTGGTCAAATGCCACACCTCTCCCACTATCCCCTCAAGGTACTGTCACTGAAGCCTGGGGCTTCTTGTAAACATGTCCTGGCAATGCCACCACTCAGTGTACCAGTAAGAATTATCTTTTTTTTTCATTCTAAGTGCTTCACCAACATTTTTCATAGAAGCTACAAAGCCTAAAGATACTATTAACCTGTCAGCTCACAAGAAATGTAAGTAAGAAATTTGAGTAAGCCCTTGATCCCAATCCACTTGTCTTGTTTTGTAGCAAAAGAATGGCTACATTTCTGAGGTGTTCAAACCAGGGTTGTGCAAAATTCAGAATTTAATGCAAATAACTTTCCAATTTCAGTTTCTCAGTGTCTCATTTACTCAACACTTGAACACTTGGGTTGAAGGTTGAACACTTGCTTCAACCCTCTCTACTTGAACTTTAAGGCTGAATAGCATTGCTACCCCATTAGCCCTCTATACTTAAATTATACCTTAAAACCTTAAATTGTAATAAAACTTTGTAGCAAATCATCTTTGTGAAAGAGACAGTCATAGATAGTAAGGAACTACAAATGGTACTAGTCAGCCATAAAGGACGCATGTCTGGTGATGATGATGTGGTCTGTCTGAGGCATTGAGGAAGCATGTCGTAAGGAAAACGAGCACACATGAGCAATGTCAAGGCCAGCAGGTTCTGCAACAGACAGATCAATGAACCAGGCTCCAGACAAGTGCAATTCACATCAGCGGCTGAAGCCCTTAATATTTTCCTTGAGGAGTCTACCTGGCTAGACCTCAGGCATAGCTGGGCCTGATATATATATATATATAACCTATTTACCTATAATTCAGCCTGTGATGACAGCTGTTTTGTCCTTTTGTTCTACTGGGTTCTACATGGCACTTTGTCACTTTGTGGGGACCAGAGTACCCAATGCTGTATATAGAACCTACCAATGTTCTACTTAATCAATCAAAGACTCTACAAGCTGAAATTTTGTATGAACAAATATGAGAACAATTCTTCTATGCCAGAAACCTTAATAAATTGGACTGAGCCTAAATTGATGCCTCACCTTTTGGTAGAGAGCTACTGGGGTTGTGGATCTTAATACAATCAATCAAGCAACATTTTTTGCTTTTTGTAATGTTAATGAGCACATTTATTTAAAAAGATAATTCTATGGTGGTGTTATATTACAGTAATATTACCTCAAGGAGCTAAGAAGTTGCAATGGCCACTGAAGGGTTAAGTGTTTTCTGAGATTAAAGGATAGGTTCCCTGTTTGTCCTGATACATGGATCCAGATGGGTTTAGATGAACACTACCAACATGTAGGTGACACACGTACTGTATCAGACCCTAGCAGCACCTGTGCCCTGTCCTCCTCCTCCTCCTCTCTCTCTCTCACTCTGTCTCTCTTTCCCTCCCTCCTTCCCTCCCTTTCTGTCTCTCCGCTACCTTAACCATGTCTCTCCCGCCGCCCAACACAAAAGAGGGGGCGACCATCCCCCAAGAGACCTAACCATCCCACCCTCCGGACCTCCGACCCCCCTCTCCCTCCCCCCTTTCCCAGCCTGGCAGCACAGGTAGATACCAGCTCCGCCTCCCTGAGGGGGAGCCTGTGTCGGGATACCTAACCCTCTATCACCCTTTCTCTCTCTCTCTCTCTCACACACACACACACACGCAACACATACTACTGCTGGTTCTCACTGGGGTGTGCGTGTGTGTGTGAGAGAGAGAGAGGGAGAGAGTATGTGTGTGTGTATATGCATGTGTGAGATTGTGTGTGTGTGTGTGTGTCCCAGGGGAAGGGTGCGAGGCGGAAGGGAAAGTTGGGGAGTGGAGTTAGTCAGGGGGCCGGGGGCTGAGTGGTCTACCTTTAATGACACGGTTAAGCCCCCCACAGATGTCCAAACAGATTGGGAGCCCCAGACGAGCAGGAGCAGGCCGGCTGAGTAACGGTGAGAGAGAAGATGAGGGAACAGAGAGAGAGAGGGAGAGAGGGAGAGAGAGAAAGAGAGAGAGAGAGAGAAGGAAAGAGAGAGAGAGGAGGAGAGAGGGAACAAGAGAGCAGAGCTGCTGTTACCCTGAAAGTGTACACACACAGTCACACCATCATTACCAACCATCTGAAACTCAATACTTTAGTTCTCCCACCCTCTCTCTCTCTCTCTCTCTCTCTCTCTCACACACACACACACACACACACACCCTCTGACAAAGTGTAAGAAATACACTCGCACATACGCACTCACACACACACACACACACACACACACACACACCTGTGACAGGTAAAATCTCTTTCAGTTTCATTGTTTGTAGGTGAGGAGGCCCAGCAATATAGTTGAGGCTGTGTGAGTTGCAGTCAGCATTGTGGTCACAGTTATTCTGCACAAGTAACCCCCTACAGATACACTGCAGAATCACTTTACCTGCAGACAACCTGTCACCTGTACACAGTTTATTTTCTGCACAGGTAACTACCTATACAATAAAGAATCAACTAATCTGCAGAAAACCTGTTACCTGTGCAATGTTTTTTCCCTGCTCAAGCAACTACCTACAATTACCTTAAAGGCCTACCTGTCCTGTCTCTGTACAGGTAACTTACAGGCTTTAGAACCACCTCACCAAGAGACAGTCTCGTCAACAAGACAAGGTTACTTTATTCCGGCCTTACAAGTCCAGAGTCAAAGGTTTCAGTGAGAATCAGAACGGCTGGTTCTGAGGAGGATAGGCTAATGTGAGGGACAGGTTTTCAGGTGTGATGGAACAATTGTTTCCAAATTCGCTGTTGAAGTCTGTTCTAGTTGGTATTAATTAATCTAAATAAGCTACCCACCACACCACTGGGATGTTCCACACCAGTGCAACACAGTGGTAGGAAACATCAGTCATGCCATGAATGACTGGGGCATGGAAAACAGGAAGATGAGGTCAGGGTGTGTTTGACCAGCCACTGCAAAACTATACGAATGTGTGTGTCTGAGCATGTGTGAATGTGCGAGGGCATGAATGTGTGAGTGCGTTTCTGTGTGTGTGTGCGAGTGCATGAGTGTGTTTCTGTGTGTATGTATGTGTGTGTTTTAGAGGGTTGATGAACAGAATTAGCCCTTGTTCCTCTCCACTTTTCAAAGGGACAGAACACTTTTCTTGTGAACCCTAAATCTATCCCCAATCCTAGACCACCTCAGTGCTTTGACACATGCCTTAGTGGCTGACTGTTGGGCCTTTGCTCCTGACAGAGACGTATGTGGAGACCCCACACAGGCAGTACAAACAAACTTATCACACTATCACCTCAACCTGTCACTTAGCTCACCATAATACAAGTGTCACCCCCCCCCCCCCCTCCCACACACACACACATTTCAACAAGTGAGCAAGTTTCTAGCTGACCAAAAGAGAAAATGCCACGATCTATGTTACGAATCTTTATCTCTCTGTGTGTATGTGTGTGTATGTGTGTGTGTGTGTGTATGTATGAATGTGTAGCAAAATCCTGCTCTAAAAATGGATCACCCTGGAATACCCTGTTTACGCATAGCAGGATATCTATAAAAATGCATATTTATTTATGTGGTTGCACCTGTCATTTACACATAAGCTGAGGTCTCAGTCACTGAAAATGGCTACCTTTGAAAACCTCGGCCAAAGTGGAGCTCTCTGAAAACTCCAGTTTCAGATGCATGTGAATATGGGCAAAACAGTGTTTTAGCATTGTGATGTGACGGTCCCTCCTTGGTTTTCAGATCTCTGGTTGGCTTTCTGTTTGTTTGACATGTTTTATACAGTCTCCCCTTGCTGTTTTTGAGGATCGTCTAAACGGAATTATTTTCTAATGCGGGGAGGGAGAATATACCCGTTTTCAAAAATACCCAGGTATGTGTAAATGAAGTCTAAGATTGCAGATGTGAAAGTGAGCCAAGTTGCTGGCCTGTAGATCAGCAAAGTGACTAATGATTAGTTTGATTGACAGGCTGGGAGTTCCCCTTCTCTGATAGAGTGGAAGTAACACAGAGGCTCTCTCTCACTCGGTGTGGTGTGTGTGTGTGTGTATGTGTGTGTGTGCATGTGTGCGCATGTGTGTGTGTGTGTGAGTGTGTGTATGTGTGTGTGTGGTGAAGCTGGCTAAAGGATGTCTTGTTTGAGGTTAAATATTGACCAGCTGGAGTGTGCAACTGTACTTAAGGATGCTGTGGTCATCCCCTAGCCTAATTGGAGTAATGAATAATCTAGAAGGTGCTTAGAAGAGCCCAGATTCCTGTCCGTTTAATGGTTAATGTGTGTTAATGTTAATGTGTTTGTGTATGTGTGTGTGTGTGTGTGTGTGTGTGTGTGTGTGTGTGGTGTGTGTGTATGCATGTGTGTGTGTGTGTGTGTGTGTGTGTATGTGTGTGTGTGTGTGTGTGTGTGTGTGTTTGAGGAGCAGTGAGTTTATGAGTGATAAGTAACTGTAGCTTTTTCAATGAATACATGGCAGGCCTACAATATTGTGGTTGCCATGGATACAGGTAATTAACGGGTGACCCCCAAGAAGAGATGCTGCACACACTTAAAATACAATAAGCCCAGGGGAAAATGGCACAGGATGGGAACACTAGACCCCTTCTGAACAATCTCATTCTGAACAATCAGACTGATTTTGAACAATCTAAACAATGGTTTATCCCATATTCCACGTATATTGTATTCAGTACAACTCATGATTTTGGATTCATATAATGGACTGTCCACCAACTACTGAATGAATATTGTGGACTGTCTGCCGACTGACTGTGCAGTGGCTTTGTTTGCATGTAATGTGTGTCGTATCGCAGCACTTAGTCTTTTTGGTTGGAGTTTGCTTTATGCTACACAGGGTACTTTTTGTCTGCAGTTAATTTTGTTAGTTTAGACTTCTCAGGAAGTGACTGTGTCAATGCTGGCACACTCTGGCACATGCTCTGCTGTTAAAATAGCACAAAAAGGAGTTGTACAGTAAATGGACTGCATTTATATAGCGCTTTTCTACTCCTACGAGTACTCAAAGCGCTTTACAGAGTATGCCTCACATTCATCCATTCACACACATGCATTCACACAGCGGTGGCGGAGGCTGCCATGCAAAGTGCCAACCTGCCACCGGGAGCAATCTGGGGTTCAGTATCTTGCTCAAGGACACTTCGATGGGGTCAGGCAAAGAGGAGCTCAAACCTGCAACCCTTCGGTTGCCGAACAGCACCCTTACCACCTGCGCCACCACCGCCCCTACAGTAGCTCTGATAGTATATGAATAAGATGTGGATTAAATGTATATGAGTGTGTGTGTGTGTGTGTGTGTGTGTGTGAGAGAGAGAGAGAGTGAGATTGAGAGCGACAGTTCTTAGCCTCAACCTAATAAACACAGTAAAACATCAAATTTATTGACTCCTTTCAAGCAACTTCCCACGTCTCTCTCTCTCTTTTTTTTGTCCCTCTCTCTTTCTTTGATTTTAATTCTGTTAAAAACAAAAGTTGTATTGCCATGACAAACCAAAAATGTAAGTATAAGAGAAAGTATTAGTACAGGAAAGAGAGCATCACATGCACATCATCTCTCTCTCTCTCTCTTCTCTCTCTCTTTCTCTCTCTCTCTCTCTCTCTCACACACACACACACACACGCACACTCACACACACACAGTCACACAGACACACACACACACACACATAAACACAGGTAAACACACACGTGTGTACATGTGAACATAATTAAATGTGTATGGAACTGTGCAGGCCTATGTATGTAAGCATGTGTGTGTGTGTGTGTGTGTGTGTTCATGTGTGTCATCATAAAAGCCCTGGCATTCCTTTGATGTACTGTGTATAGTTAATAAGAGAATGCTGGTTCTCATCATTGTTCTATAGGTCCACAGCTCTGTGTGGAGGAGGCTGAGAAATATGTGCTGGTAACTCTCTCAGGTAGCAACATGCATAAAGACACAGTGAGGAGTGGGCAGGGAGGCCCTGGGAGCCTCTGTGACTCTTACTGGTATTTCAGTCCGCTAAATTAAAAAAAAAATGAAAGTTGCTGATAGTGTGTTAAATTGAACAGCTAGTTTGCCTGATTTGCTTTGTTAGCACCTAAAGCATGTCGTTTTCTACAGTGTGCTAACCTAACTATATTTCCAGATCCACTTCAAAATCGATCAGGTCCTTCTGTCACCCTCACTGTGTTCCATTGAAAATCTTAATCCATCATAATCCTACAAACAAACACACTTGAACGTCTTGAACATGAACGTCTTAATTATAGGTGTACAAGAAAAACAAATCTGTTTGCTCACAAGGTAAGATGCTTTAATAAAGGGTGTACTTAGCCCTTATGTAAATGATAATTAATAAATAAGGCTAAGTGCCTGTGTGTGTTTATGTGTGTGTGTGTGTGTGTGTGTGTATGTGTGTGTGTGAGAGAGAGAGAGAGACTGAGTGTATGTGTGTGTGTGTGTGGTGTGTGTGTGTGTGTGTGTGTGTGCATGTGCGTGTGTGACACAAGAAGATGGCTTATTCTCACCATGCCCTGCCACCTACTGGAGTACTGCTGAAATAAGCTTATCCTGGAGAAGGTGAGTGTTTGCTTTTGCTGTGTGCTGTGTGCTGTGTGCTTTGTGCTTGTGTGTGTGTGCGTATCTTTGTGTGTGTGTGTGTGTGTGTGTGTGTGTGTGTGTGTGTGTGTGTGTTTCTGTTGTTCTGTTTGAGTGATCAGATGAGTGGTGTCGCGTGGCGAGTGTGACCGGAATGTGACATTGTGACCTCTAGCACTGCAGGGAAGCTAACACACACGTGTGTCTGACACACTGGTTTACACACACACACACACACACACACACAACCACCCATTTAGACACACAACTGTACACAGAGAACATACAAATACAACACACACACACACACACACACACACACACATTCCTTCTGTACCCTTCATGAAGAACACTGACACTTGGTCATTCAGTGTCAGATGTTTTGAGTACAGTTAAGTGATTTCTGACAGAGCATCAAAAAGGACGTACAACTGTCCTTCAGACCTGAAGAGGTTGTTGTCTGAGCTTGTTTTCTTCATGGTCCATACAGCCCCATCATATATCCATTCACAATGACACAGAGATACGGAAAACAAGGATTTCCTGAATCATGATACAGTTCTGCAGAATACTTAACTCTGAAGTCACATTCATTCTAGCTGAATCAGGCACTCAATTGTGTGCAGCATTTGCTTTTGTTTAGACATTTACCTGTTATCCTCCCATTCACTAACATACCACACACCTTTAGAGCAACAAATCAGAAGTTAGGTCAGTTTTATTTAAACTAGTTAGCCTAGAAATCTAATCACAGTGCTCTATGTTTGTAGAGAGACGTTGTGATGGTGCAAAACAACTAAGATTACTGTGGCAATGGAACAACAGTCATTTGAATTGGCTTTGGCATCGACTTTGGAAGTGTTAGACTTTCTGAAGAGTTAGACTTTCCTTCTTTTTTAAAAGTTGAGTAGAAAAACGCAAGTCATTAGTTTCAAAGAATGCCGTATTTGCTGTTTTGCTGATATTCCTCTGATTAGTCGTATCACTACCCTATTGGCAGTTTTAAAGACAACCGCTGATCTGTCGGTCATGTCCAGACTATACATTTTGATGTTATAATCTGGCTTGTCAGGCTAAACAATTAGCATAAACACAAGTGTGAAACCAAATGTATTTCCTTGTAAAAGTGTTGGTATGGCTAACAACTTTATTGTACTAATAGTATAAAACATTCTTGGTTCTCTGAAGGAGAACATGAGATGCCACCTTTTGGGATATTGCCTTGTTGATTCCAATTGTACTAAACCCTCTAACACCAAGCTTGACGTAGTGCACCTGCATTTTATAGCCTAAGGGCCAAGGTCAGCACATGCATGCCTGATGCCTGACTATGTCTAGCTTGCTGGTAGAGGGTTCAGTAGAATTGGAATCGACATGGCGATATCCCAACAGGTGCCGTTGAAGTGCTTAAACTTAAAGAGAACAGCTAGTTATTATCACAATGTCGCCTATAACTGCAGATGGCAATGGAGGACTCCTGATTGTTCTCTCTGGGCTCATGATACTGTGGCAGAGCTATCTGGTGGCGTATTATCATAAACACACACACACACACACACACACACACACACAGAGAATGCTGGCTGGTTGTGTGATATCTGTGCTTCTGTTTACACAGTCCTAAATACACATACTCATCACTGCCTATCCAACAGTGTTGGATCAATAGCTTAAATAGTTATAAGTGGGATGGCTCCTATTGATTTGTGTGCAGACTGAGACTGTAAATTCATTTAGATAACCCGGTTATCGTAATAAAGACACACCGTTTGTCTCAGAGCCTGAAGCCTGTCCCCTATACCTGTCATTCTATTCCTCTCTTTCTCTCTATCTCTATTGTATATCTATCTCTCTATCTACCCTTTTTTCTCTCTTTCTCTCTCACTCTCTCCATTTCTGTATCTCGCACTCGCTGTCTATCTCTCTATCCATCTCTTTCTGTTTCTCAAATCCACTCATCTCTACAACTAAATAAGCTCTGCTTGACCTCCAGAAAGGCAACTGCCTTTACTGTAACTGCCTGGATGAAACGGCAAAGTATGTAAACAAATTTGCTGTCTGAGGACAAACACAAGCACACACACACACACACACACACACACACACACACACACACACACACACACACACACACACACACTATTGCACACACCCAGGGATACACAAATCAACATGCACATATGCATACGTGCTCACACATGCACACACACACACACCCCTCTGACATCACTAAGGGTTGATGTCCATCCTGCAGCAGTTTACAGACAGAGGTCTGTATCTGTTTTACTATGTCACTAATGGATTCAGTCATATAGATTAGCAAAGCGCTTCCCTGATTGCAAAACCATTACAGAACACAGCAGCTGCATTAACGAAACTCTGACTCATACAAGGGATTGGTAACTGTGTGTGTGTGTGTGTGTGTGTGTGTGTGTGTGTGTGTGTGTGTGTGTATACAAAATGAATGTGACATTTATCAGGTGCACGCAAGCGTGAAACATTACAGACATACACACAAACACACTCACATAAAAGAGAGAGAGGACCCAAAAGAGAAAGAGAGAATCCTAGTTGATAATACACAATATAGAGTATATTCAAATAGATCAAATATGCAGATTAATTATGCACAAATCATAACAGTGCAAGTAATCAGAGCAATGCACACACACACACACACACACACACACACACACACACACACACACACACACACACATACACACACACGCAGTTTAATAAACAGTGGTATCTGATGATCAGTAGCTGTGGTTCCTGTTTGCTGCGAGAGGAAGTCTGAGGCAGGGAAATGAAGAGCCTCAGGAAAGGACACTCACTTTACACCTCTGAGATAACACCTGTGTGTGTGTGTGTGTGTGTGTGTGTGTGTGTGTGTGTGTGTGATGAAAGAGGCAGAGTGTAAGGGTGCACAGAGGGATGTATGTAGACGGTATGTAGATATGTAAGAGAGAGATAGGAAATAAGTTGCACACACACACACACACACACACACACATACAACACACACACACACACCTAACAAATTCCATAGTGTGTTTAAAAAAATTGTATCTCACATTGTATCACATGTTAGACTTACCATCCAAACTGATTTTTGAAATAATGCAATCACTGTCACTCAATAATTCTAGGTAATGCTTTAGATCATGACCCGTGAAGTACTGGGTCAGGAGTAGGTAAGAATGACTTAACCAAAAGTGTCTAGGGATAAATAATAGAATGGGCCTTCTTACTGCATAAGTATGCAAGAATAACACAAATGGCATGAAAGTACTTGGAGTGCTGACTAATGAGAAACCAATGTGTAAAGGAAGATAAAAACTGCTCATCAGAATAGCTTTGTCTACTTCTACGACTGTAAGCACATGGGCTCTTCTCCCTCAGAGCTGGATTTAGCTAAAGGTCTCCATTTTTCATCCCACCGCTTAGGATGGTGTAAACTGAAACAGGAATATCACACTATCAGCCAGCTCTGTGTATGTGTGTGTGTGTGTGTGTGTGTGTGTGTGTGTGTGTATGTGTGTGTACCTACCTGTGTGTCTAATAAAATGTTGGATTCTCAAAGTGGGTTCACGAGTTCTGTGAAAAACAACTTTCAGGGGGCTCACCGTTGGAGGGAGTGACACCAAGTTGCAAAGTGTGTCTGCTTTGGTGTCCAGTGAATTGTTTTCTTGCCACAAACTCTCAAAGGTTATGACACTCTTATTGCACAACTCATACATGCACACACATACTCGCACTTACACACAAACATGCACGCACGCAGAGTTTATAGTTGATGTTGAACGTAATGTCGGGATTACATCAGTGTACATTCTATCACACTGCTGGACAGGTGCATCTGTAATCTTTGCTTTATTGTTCTGACAACAGCAACAGGTGTGTGTGTGTGTGTGTGTGTGTGTGTGTGCATGTGTGTAGGCATCTGTGTGTTAGGATGTAAGGAGACAAAGTGCATGTTTACGCATGGCTCTCACTTATCTGTCTGAGCAAATACATTCTACATTATTTGCATTTGGTGTGTAAGAAAAGAAAAGCAAACAAACATACATATTTGTGTGTGTGTGTGTGTGAGAGAGAGAGAGAGAGAGAGAGAGAGAGAGAGAGAGAGAGAGAGTGTAAGAGAATGTGACTCTGTGTGTGTGTGAGAGAGAGAGAGAGAGAGAGAGAGAGCGCGTAAGAGAATGTGACTCTGTGTGTGTGTGTGTGTGTGTGTGTGTGAGCGAGAGAGAGAGAGAGAGAGAGAGCGCGTAAGAGAATGTGACTCTGTGTGTGTGTGTGTGTGTGTGTGTGTGTGAGCGAGAGAGAGAGAGAGAGAGAGAGAGAGCGTAAGAGAATGTGACTCTGTGTGTGTGAGCGAGAGAGAGAGAGAGCGCGTAAGAGAATGTGACTCTGTGTGTGTGTGTGAGAGCGAGAGAGAGAGAGAGAGAGAGCGTAAATGACTGTGACTCTGTGTGTGTGTGTGTTTGTGTGTGTGTATGTAATGAGAGCGTTAATGAGAGTGTGTTTTTGTGTGTTTATCATCAATAACAATAGAAGTAGCAGTAGCAATGGTGAGGCTTCTTCGAGAGGACAGTGGGAGCTATATGTGTTATAGGCTGCCAAGGTGTGCTTTTATACGAAATTAATGAACGAGGTGGAAGCAAAGAACGTCATGACACGAATGCTGAGTGAAGTTCCTCCGCCAAGTTCTTCAATTCCATATAACAGCACACCTTGAAGGCCTTCACCCCTTTATCACCCGGTTGCAACTCCTTTGTGTAAGGAATAGATGTGCATTTACAAAAAAACATGCAGCTCAGTTTTAAGGAAACCTGTTCAGTTGCTGTACTACGCAAAACGTTATCGATAATGACTGCACGATAATGATTGCCTTGCAGAACATTATCCCTTACTCCTTAACACACACCCTGTCAGCCAATCAGAAAACAGTATTCCATTTCTATGGGTGATAACAGAGTCATGGCAGTTATATAAACTCACCATCTTGTGGACAAGTGTAAGAAATATATTATTCTGTTTGTATGGTCTGTCTGTCTGTATGTTCTGTCTGTCTGTTGCCCATAATTCCCATGTAACAAAATCTTCAAGGCCGTTTCAATGGAGATGGTAGATTTGAAGTGATTTACCTAATAATAATTACAGTCAGATATTATTGTAACGGTTGAAGTCCTTCTCACCAATCCTTAGCCATGCTACTCTTGTCCTTTACTGCCATCTAGTGGCTAAATCCTGCAATGCAGTGGCGTTTTCATTACTGTAAATTTGGAGTCACAGATAAACACGCCTGTATTTCTCTCTAACCACATTCGCAATTTATTTCCCTAACGAAGACGGAAGTCAGCATTAAGCCGACAATTATGATATATCAACTAAACTGCGTAGCAGCCAAAATATGACTGTTTTCCCAAAACTTTCCAACCACCGTTGTACATGGACCATGATAGTCTCCACTATTTAGTCGATGACATATAGCAACTCCAGTCATTGAACGCTAATTGCTGGCATGCCTTCTCAATAATCTAGGCCTATTAACAAGGAGGTATTGTGTTTAACTGCAAATGGGGTATCTGCAGCTACACATATTTCATAGGCACTCACTGTGTAGCAGGTGTCAGCTCACTTCCGTTTCTTGGGGGGTGGCGCAGGTGGTAGAGGTGCCGTTTCCGCTCCACCTGACCCCATCGAAGAGTCCCTGAGCAAGATACTGAACCCATGCACCTTGCATGACAGCCTCTGACGCCGATGTGTGAATGGGTGATTGTGAGCATACATTGTAAAGCGCTTTGGGTGCTCCTACACATTCTCCAAAAGAACCTGATCCCCTGGACTCTTAACATCACATCCCGTATATTTGAAATCGACAGGCTTTTGCGTGAGTCTGCTGGGGCCCATTTTTAACATATTATTTTCCAGCATGGCTAAAGTAGAAAACGTCTCTTATTGTAGTCATTTGTATTACTGTTAAACAGGAAATCCAGTGTGAATCAATGAAATAGCCCTATTGTTTGAGGTCACCGAGTGCTGTCTTTAGGAAAAAGAACCAGAACATTTGATACAACATAAATCAAATAGCAAACCAATAACTAAGGTAAACTGAATGGGGCATAGCTAAATGAAGCTAAAAGCGCGTTTCTGTGCTCCATTCTGTTAGTGTTAGCTGTCAATTCGCTATTTTGTGTATGATGTGTCAAATATTCTGTCTTTTTCCCACCAACAGCACTCAGTGACCTCACGTCTTAGATTGCATAACTGCAAGCATGGAATCAATTCCACATTGTGGCAGCAGAGTAGGACAGGCTACTATTACTCCCAGCATGATTTGGAGGGGTATTACTACCAGCACTGTTGGGGTGTTTCTATTATATGTGTATGTATATTCTGCTCACTCTATTAAGTTCATGAGCCCATTATCTCTAGCTTTACAATAGGCTTTGCATGTACTTAAAATGTTTGTGATTAATTAGGTCACACCACACCGCCTACAGGCATTACACAGAATAGTTGTCCTGAGAATTTGTCCTACCTAACACTCGCCCAAACAGCGACAAGGTTTTACCTGTTTCCATTTCTGAGCTCACAGCTGATCACAGCTGGACCATTATCAAACACACATACATCGATATGAGTGACCACACCCAGTGAGGACCATCTGCAGGTATCTCCAGAGAAACCATTGAAAAGATCATCAAGACTGTCAATGAAAAGCTTGATTTGGAACAAGTGTCTGGGTCATCCTCACAGCATGGAGATCTCCACTCAGTTGCGGTCAGGCTGGACAAATCTCTATCCAGCAGTCTTTTATGTGAGTCTTTGCAAGTACATATACCCTGAATTAGTGTTAACATTTCAACAGATTTTACTTCTTTTAGTCACAGTCTGAAAATAGCCCCTTTTGTGTGCAGGTATGTGTGTGTGTGTGTGTGAATGTGTGACTCAACCTTGTGTGTTTACAGTCTTTTCTGTTATATTTTATATTATAATGAACTGCAAAGGTCTGCAACAACAGAAAAGCTTAGCTTTAAAGCTTTAAATGACAATAATGCAGTCTGTATGTGTGTTTGAGAGAGAGACAGGGTGCTTGTTTTAGTGAGTGAATGAATGGTTTGTGAAATTAAGCATCCTTCAGCACAAGAGCCTGGTCTCCTGAGAGGGAGTGAAGGAAGTAGGCTAATGTGCCAACCAGTACTGCAAGAGGGCATTTACTGCAGCAAGAAGGTTTTTGTTGCACTCAGCCACTGAATAAACAAAACCATACAAATGGCATAAATGCTCAATAGTTTATTATAAGTAGGCTACTGTGACCGCTAGTGTGGTTTCTAGCCATTTGTGTAATTAATCCAGGTTGACCATTCACTTCCTCCTCCTCAGTGCAGTGACCAATCGCATGAAAGGAAAGCAGCTCTTAGCCTGGTGCTCTTCCTCACTCTGCTCTGAAGTTGAGGGAGTCTGACGGAGTGGAACAGGGACAGTGGATTCTGACAAGAAAAGGTTTGTAATTATACATATTTATACATTATTACATATTTTTATTCCCAATAAATACATCGTCATAAACTAATATTGTAACTCATATTTACCTGAGACTATATCAGTATCAGTCATGTTTTTATTCAAGTAGTTGTCAAAGGATAGGGCATCAGCTGCTGATTTGGTTTTCTGTGTGAAATACATTAAAATAAATAAAATACTCATTTAGTATTGGGTGTTTTAGAGTAGTGAATATAACATATCTAATTCTAGGTTAAATTTTTACCTTAGAGAATATCTTGACCTTAGGAATTCTTGGGAGGAATCTTAGGATCCCCCTCCTGATTCCCCTCCTCTCCTTCGCCTGTGGTGCATGATCCTCTCGATATATGTCAGACTGAGAAAAACTGGTCATCACATCCTTGGCCGTCGCTTCAGTCAGCAGATTTAGAAGGTCAGTCAGTATCTGTGAGGCTGATGTGGATGCTGGAACCAAGGAGTCTGGCTTTTCTTTGTAGGGAGAAGGTAGCTTAAAGCAAGGGATAAGGAAGTGCTTCGAGGTTTCCTCAGCATAGGTGTGCACAAACTGAGAGGCAATGCGCTTCCTCATAACTTCACCTTTCCCAGCGTTCAGCAGCTCTGTATCTGAGATAGACTTGCTCATAGTCCTTCTGCTGCTCTTCTTGAATAGGCCATAAACCCTCCCAGTGAGGTCATCAGGGAGTGAGCTGCTGGATAGAGATTTGTCCAGCCTGACCGCAACTGAGTGGAGATCTCCATGCTGTGAGGATGACCCAGACACTTGTTCCAAATCAAGCTTTTCATTGACAGTCTTGACGATCTTTTCAATGGTTTCTCTGGAGATACCTGCAGGTGGTCCACACTGGGTGTGGTCACTCATATCGATGTATGTGTGTTTGATAATGGTCCCATCAGCTGTGAGCTCAGAAATGGAAACAGGTAAAACCTTGCCGCTGTTTTCTGACCATCCACTTACATGTGAATGTGATGAGGAGGAAGCAGCTAGCTCTACTACTGGGGTCAGCTCTTGATCATCGTCGACACCAATGTTTTTAAGCATTGCATTTAAGATGTCAGTAATCATCTCTACGTCCTCTGATCTGTCTAGACCCTTTGACTTCGGAAGGCCCTTCTTAATGCAGGTAAGGACGGCACTAATTACTTTTTTGGCATATGTGTTGGTATTGCCTTTGAGTTCAGTGCCAACTTGTTGGCATTTGGTGAAGAAATCCAGAACCTTCCCCTGTAGACCTTCCAGCATCTTCAAACAGGTTGTCCAGATAACATTAAAAGCCTCTGGACTTTTCTGAGTTGTTTCAGATGCTTTTAATGACACCCTCTCTTTGTTCCCTTTGGCATCCAGGGTGGCATCGCTGGATTGGAAATCCAGCAGCGTCTGTATGCCTCCAACAACTTCAACAACCACATCTGACGCGGTAGAGTTTGCAGCCAGAGAACAGGACTGACCCATGATTTTTCGAGCTGTCTGGAGCAGAACATGGCACACATCTTTTGTAACTCTGGTTTTAATGTTGTTGCTGAACAGTTTTTGGACGACCTCAGTCAAAGGCGTGACAATGTCGTCAGTGCCAGTGGAGCTGGAGCCTTCAGCCGTACGAGTCTCAGGCTGTTTGTTCTCCAAACTACATTTGTTGTCTTTTGTGCTCTGCTTCAGGGACTCAGTGCTCATCTTCATGTCAGTCAAATACTGGTCAACAATGTCTGCGGCAACCAAATCCAGGTTTTTAGAGGTGAACTTAGCCCATGGCATATCTGGCAAGGCATCCATCTCATTAACAGGGGAGGATTGCAGAGAGATGTGGCTTTGGACAGAAGCAACAAGAATGCCAATCACTGCCTCAAATGCATTCATTTGGAATTCCACACCACATAATCTCTTCAAGCATTTCATGTACGTCACTTCATGTACGTCATCCTCTGTCAAGGTAGACCAGTATTTCTGAAAATCATCCTCAGTGAAAAAGGAGAAGCTGGATGAAGCCATATCACTCAGTCGGAACAGGACGTTGTCTTCTAAACTTCTGTTGGCAGATGGCAAAGGTGAATCTTGACCTTTGCCAGGCAGATAGGCAGAAAGCACTGCTTTTAACACATTTTTGGTGCAGGAATCAAGTTGATACGGGTTAAAAACAAAGTCTGCGTTGCTGTGCGTCATGCGAAGTTCAGCAGAGCTCAATGCAGTCGGCAGTGGAAGAACTGGGTTGCTGTTGCAGTGCGCTTTGAGACCTGATATTTGTAGATGTCCAAAAAAGTCCTTTAGTACCGTCTGCAAATTTATATAAATCTTTGTTGCAGCTATCTGTACCTTGCCTGCTCTTCGTCTGTTGTCAACTGCGAGGGTATCTGTTGAAGTCCTCAGTTCTGCTTCATCGTTGCTCAAAGACTTAGTTATATCCTTAGAAGACTGAGTTGTCATCTTCATGGTCGCTACAAATGTCTGAATGACACTGGCAGCAGTCTCCTCAATGAGTATATAACAGCAAACAGGGAAATCACAGATATTTTCCACTGCTCTGCCATGGGAAGTTGCAGTGTCACTTGGATGCAAACTGCTATCCGTTGAGGGAGTAGAGTTAAAATCTTTCCTGATGCGAACATCACTAACTGTTTTCTTGGCCTTATCTCGAAATTCCTCTGTAGAAACTGCCTTCTTAATTTGCTCAGGTGTTAGATCTTTGGCATTCATTGAGCAAATGTTGAAGGAACTGCACTGACAAATCAACACTTTTTTGATCGTGGCCAACCACCTTTTTGCAGGTGTGTTTTTGTTGCTATCAACCAAATAGGACTCCATGTGGTTGATGACTGCTTTTATAGCTCCTCCCACAGCTGAAGTCAGGGATGAATGGATCGCTGTCTGAGAACTGCTGATCTGGCCTGTTGTAAGAACCTTTACAGGCATCTCTACATTTCCACTCATCTTGAGACGGACATCTTCAATCAGCTTGTTAACACTCTTGGTTAGCTTGATAGCAGACACATCTGACCCAAGTGAAACTGAGCGCTTCCTCTCCACCAAAGTGGAATTGATCCTCATCACTACCTCCTTAGCGATGTCAGCACTCAAACTCTCTGAGCCAGCGGCGGATCCCATCACACCAAGTGTCCTCAAGGTCTCCTCTACATTGGTTTGTACCTGCTCCTTTGTGATGCCAAGTTGTTGCAGCAGTGTGCACTGGGACCTAAAGAAAGCATACTATCTAATTTAAGCCTGAATTCTACATAGCATGATGGGCCATCAACTTTTGAGCTTTACCAGCATTGCATTCCAGTAATATTAATTCACAGAATATGGCCTAGTTGCAATGTGCCACATACCTTGTTTTTGAGGAAACTGAGGGATGGCTGGATGTACGGAAGCAGATGTTTCTCGCTTTTGAAATGATTCTGTTCAGAACCCCATCCTTGATTACGACCACGTCATGTTCATCTTCAATGAATGCCACCGTTGATTTTGGACGAGAGCAAGCAGGCTCAACACGTTGAATGTTCTCTTGGACAGACAGGAATTGTTGTGGGTCCTCTTTCAACATCTTCATGAGTGCTGGGAGAAGATATGTCATGGCACTCTCTTTCACATGACTCATCAGTTTTTGGCAGAGTGTGACAAACTGCAGCTTTGTCACCTGTGGGATGAAAATAACATTATCATACTTTTGTTATCAAACTTTTGTTGCACCGACTAATTATGAGGAATATATGTAACATAGCATTGAAGATATTCACAGGATCAGCCATTGCCTCACAGAACGTAGCCCAGTCCCTGTTGAAAAAGAGGAGCATTAATACTTGAGGAAAGTATGAGCAAACAGTGTCCAAACAATGTTATAGAATCAAAAAATAATCATACGTCTCTGAGAGGTCCTTAAGGTATTCATAGAGAAATGAAAACTCATCTGGTGGCATAATGGGGGGTGTAGGCAGATCTCTCTTCAACGATGCCTCATGGACAAATGAATCAGCCTGAGAAGGAGCCAAGGTAAGGTTAGCTGGCAGAGGTAAACATGCATACTGTAAGATTATTTGGATTGCCTTTTTTGATTATAATGTTTAAATTCATACTGCTCACTTGAGCTCAAACACAACTCAGTTGTGAGTCCCCTTCAATTGGATGCAGTGCAACTGAAGTACATTTCTGGTTGTTCTTAATAATTACGCTGTAAGCCAAAGACACTTTACCAGCATCAAAGGTGCTGCTCACTTCCTTTTGGATGGCCCCCTCACTGGGCCTCATTGTTTTCTAGGATCACAAATAAACAAACAAACAAAAAATACATATTGAACTGTTTTCACATGGTCTGCTGAAACATATTTTTAGCATGACTAAAAGGTGCATAATATATTCTAATCCAGGAAAATATTTTTTTTGCTGATGTCATTTATATCAACATTAACTACATAAACTTGTTATTCACATCTAATGATATTATCTTTTTATTTATTTATTTATTAACATGATCTTTTTTATTCATGTCTAACAGTAGTTGCAAAAATAAACTGATATTGCATTACAATTTAGACTTTTGTTCTTCCAATATAATTTCACATTAATTATGGGTTAAATGAATCATTTTGAATTAAATAATAGGCCTAAAGGAAGGTCTCAGTAAAACACAACACTTACCTCACTTTATATATTTTGCACTTTGTTTAGAAATATACGCATTTGGAGAAGGAAAAAATGTTGTCTTCTGTGGTTGCCCTATATATCAGATATGAACAGAGTCAAAACTAGAGTCTTGAAAAGTTACAATGCTTTAATGATGTCATAATACTGATACATCATGTCATTATTGTGTCATGTTTATACCAGAGAATGGCTCTGGTTCATACCTAAGCCCAAAGATTCTACTGTAGAATGCCCAACATTCTTTATCCAAGCTTACAGTTTGTCATGTATAATGCCAATAGACATGTTTATGCCAGCAAGACATTGACCTTTGAGATACATATATTAAACTGTAACAGCAGTTTTATGAAGCAATGAGTGTGTAATCGATTTACTTGCTGCCATACAAAATACTAGCAAACATGCATTTAACCTATATATTTATGTGATTCCAGATTCAAGATAGTCTTTATTACATCTCATATACTAGTATAATACAGTCTCCTTATACTAGTATAAGAGAGTAAAATTCTTGTGTTTTTGCTCCTCAAAAAGAAACTATAAATAAAAAGGAAGTTGAGTATTGAGAGAGAGAGAGAGTATGTGTGTGTATGTGAGGGAAAAAATGTAAAGCGTTGTAGTAAAAAGATTGACAGGCACAAGCTTAGGCTGTCATTGTTTCATTGTTTATAAGCTTTGTCGCTTGATTGAAAAACCTGTTCCGAGTCTTAGGACTACAGTATCGCTTGCGAGATGGTAGCAGCTGAAACAACCCATGACTAGGATGGCTGGGGTCCTTCCTGATTCATCGCCTCTCATACAAGTCCTTGATGGAGGGCAGATCACATCCACAGATGCTTTGTGCAGTGACGCTTCTGTTATTTTTCAATGAAAGAGCATTTTATGTAGAAGATTACCGGGGGCTATTCCAAGTAGGAGTCAGTAGAAGAAGCATATCCAGAAACAGCACTAGGTTTAGAAACAGCACTGCTCTGAGTTTCATTAGCATAAATATTTGTCTTCAAGACATATACTAAGAATTTTGAATGGGCTATGAGCTTTTGCACAGCAGCCACTGTGTTTTGCAGTTTTCACAAACTTTTTGAAAAAATTCTCTGTTTTGCTGACATTATACTAAGAATTTTGAATGGGCTATGAGCTTTTGCAGAGCAGCCACTGTGTTTTGCAGTTTTCACAAACTTTTTGGAAAAATTCTCTGTTTTGCTGACATTAATGATTGGAGAAATGCACAAAAGAGACTGAGAAAAACTGTAATCTATAGCAAAGACCGACCAACACACAAGGTGCATCTTGGCTTGAAACTGGGAGCAGAATTTATACCCTATCGCCAGCAGATGGAGCTAGAGTCTTCCATAGCCTCCTGACTACCAGGGAAAAAATTGTTGCATAATCTCATATTTTTTTAACTTCCCCAATTGTTTGAAAGGTAATGCGCATATTGACAACATTTTTTTTAGAAAAAAAGTTTTTATTTTAAAGATATCATGTGTCCACTACAGTGGACATCGGAACACCATACGTGTGAAATGGAACCTTAATCACAATCAGTAAATCTAAATGAAAATACAAAAAAAACAACTTAAGAATGACTCAAACTTGTGCACATATGAGTGAAACATCACTTGTTTTTTGTTTATGTTGGGAACTTTGATATATTTCTGGTTTATGGGGTATGATATTTCAAAAAGCAATTCCCCTTCTTTGAGACACAAAGGAATACCTTGCACTTAGTGCACATCACATAGGTTTTGCTCTTGCAACCAGATCTGCGACACCCTGATGCATGGGTTTCATCCACCATCTCTGGGAGATGGATGGCCCCATAGTGTCTCAGAGCTGCATTCGGCTGTGGTTTCCACTTTTGACGTGGGGGAGCGTAGTCATCATCACTGTCACTGGCAACTCCTGCTTGGGCCCGAGTAATCAACTGCTCACCAAGGAGCATTTTGAATTCAAGGAACCTCAGTGGTTTCTTTCCCAGAATCTGGCAGTCAGTCTTATACTGAAGCCATGCGTTGGTGATTGCTACATCAAAAAAATGGAAAATTACACGCACTGTCCATTTCCGACTGCGAGTGGCCATCCTGTAGAAACTCAGCATCCGGTCAGCTAAGTCCACGCCACCCATATTAGTGTTGTACTCAGCAATTGCCAGTGGCCTTGACACCTGGACAAACCTTTTTTCTTTCTTAGACCATCTTCTGCGTGTGTCCTGAGGCTCAATGCCATAGGCAGTTGATGTCATGGCCACCGACTTGTTGTCCATCCACTTCAAGACAGCGAGTTCAGGAGGACTTCGTCTGACCACCATCTCCGATGCCCCTCTTCCTTTCTTTTTGAAGGGCTTATCCCCTATGATGTTGCACTCATTTGGAACTCTGTTCTTCATGAGAGTTCCAGTACCAGTCAACCCTTTTGCCATCAGAATTTCCAGGAGGTGGACAGTTGTAAAGAACCTGTCAAAGAATAGGTGTGTTCCTTGGGGAACAGACTCTGCCAAATGAAGGACAGCTTGTTCTCCAATACCCTGTCCTTCTGTGACTCTGAAGGTGGTCTTGCCTTGGTAGACCACAAAGTCTAGGATCAGACCACTTGGTGCAGCCAAGACAAACACCTTCAATCCAGTCGGGTATGGTTTGCCTGGTACATACTGGCGAACTGGGCAGCGACCTGTAAATGGAACCATTTGCTCATCAATACACAATTTTCCCTCTCTAGGCAGGCTCAGACATCCTTGCTGTACTTTGGTCAGGAGGGGCCTGACTCTCCACAAGAGATCTCCTCTTTTGTCATCTTCTGAAACATCAAGGTCATTGACAATCTTGATGGAATTTCTTAGCTTGTAGAACCGATTTCTAGTCATGGATTCTGCCACAATTTGAACTCTGGTATTCGAGGCCCAATACATTTGAATGTTTGGATAACCTAGACAGCCCATATAAATGGAATTTCCAAAGAATGTCTTCAACTCTTCAGGAGTGGTGTTTAGTGTTGCTCCAGACAGTAGGACTTCACGCTGATTTGTGCACATAGCCATTTCTTCAAACACAATGTCATTGATGTACTGTTGAAAATAATTCATCGGCGTCCAGTTTTGCCGTGTTGTGGTACCATTGCTCTGGATAACCGGAGGATCAACCAGTTGAGGGTTGAATCTTAAGAAAAGCAATAATAGCAGACAAAAAAGAAAGTGAGCTTCATCATAATTTTAAATCAAGCTTCTGTTGTACTCAAAATTTGTACAATGAATTCAGATTCATATTTTGTGACATAGGCCTAAATAATGCAAGTGAAAATATTTTGTCTAAATTGTAATGTATTTTTATGAAAATACAAAGTCAAGGTGTACATTGTAGTCTTGCTCCACAGTGGACGCCGACTGGATGAAGATGAGGAGTGTTCTGCTAGTTCTGACTCCTCTGCCTCTACTTGCCCTGCTTGAATTTCATCCTCAGAGCTCTCTGAATCTTCTGCCTCTGCTTCTCCCTCAAACACTGCATCTTGCTCTTCCTCATCAGACAACTCGATATCTGAGTTTCCCTCAACAATCTGTAGTAAAATCCTCTTTGCTTCTGACAATGAATCCCTTCCTTCTTATTTGAAAAAATACAGCACAAAATGGAAGACGTAACTACAAATGTCCACTATGGAGAACATTTCTTAAAAGCCTAAATATTGTGGTAAAACACTGTTACATTAATTTAGAAATTGGTTTAATGTGTTCTGAAGAAACTGATATAACATTTAATAACAATATTTCAAGACAACATTTGCTCTGTTAAAAGTATTATGCACTTACTTTTCCTTTTCCCATAAAATGTCCTTGTGGTAATGGACGCCATTTTTATTGAAGAGAAAGAGGAAGTTCCCAAAACCCCACCCCTACAAATGTGGTATCATTTAAAAGTCCTAACTGTCCTCTTTAGATAACAAAATGAGTTAGCTCAGTAGTATGCAGGGTGTGGGAGATATTCAGGTTTGCAAGTGTCCTCCAGAGAGGACAAATTTGAACTACTGGTAGTCAGGAGGATAGGAATTACTGAACACTCAAAAAAAACTGGGTATTGTTTGTTCAAAATAAATGAAACATGATGAAAGAAATAATACTGATTAATTAAAGAGATGTAGATAGTTGTTCAGGAATATCAGGAAATTTGGAGGAGTTTCATTCATTTCAGTTGAATAAACACATTGATGCAATTACATGCTCGCTTAACATCATCACATGACATCATCATCAGTGAAAGCGGAAGCAATTGTGGCAACGCTGTAGAGATGTTGGAAAACTTGAGCTGAGCAGGAAGTGTTGGAAGCTAACTGGTGAGTAGCCAACATGTTTTATCATCCACGAGTAGAATATATGGCTGGCACTAAGTAGATCGCAATTTTGTTCGAAATTGTCAAAAGTTCGACCCAAGTAAGTATTTGAATGATATTTCAAGTGTGATTTAGTAGCCACATGTTAAGATAGCTAACGCTAACCGTCCTCACTTTGCTAACGTTAGTTAAACTCATGTCTGCCTGTATTTCTGTAGACAGAAAATCTCAGGACTGTCGCTTTACATAAACGGTCGTTGTAAGGTTAATTTAAAACATGGACTTTCGTTGGTGATACTACATGTTCAATTAGGTCTGTCATACCTAGTGTCGTTTTAGCATGGTCTTTGCACAGAAAGACAGCAAGAGATTAAGCGGGAATAACACTTTAGCAAATGAACCTTTCTTTCTTCCATCTCTTGCTTATTTAAGTATGAAATATTAAGAGCACACTTTAAAGATAATCGTGTTATGCGCCATACATTTTAGTTAGACAACTCTAGTCAGCAATGAGGTGCAGTTAATGCCTGGCTAATCCAGAAAAAAACATATCCTGAAAATGTTTTTAAAATATGCATAATGCATTTTGAATTTGCAAGTATTGTGTTCTCTATACTGTAATAGCAGTAGATCTTAGCTTCTAAAAGTCATGATCTACATGAAGCCTGTACCTCTTAAATGGTAGGATAGGCTCTGCCTAATGCTACCTCTTTCCCTCCATTGCCTTAATATTGCGGGTGTTGTGAGAATTGCGCATGCGTGCTGAATGCCGCGTCCTCTAACAGAGGAGCAAAAGCACTGCTTATGGTGAGTGTGGAAAGTGCTTGAACAGTGTTAGGAACAGAGCAGTTATCAGAGGCATCTATCATGATAGTCCATACAGGCGGTCCAGAAAATGATCGCAAATCATACTTAATGTGGCACAGCGTCGTTGGTACGACTTCATCAAACCAGCTACTGACATTTAACTGGGGCCTCCTCAGCACCGTTCAAGCACGTAAGGCATCATAGACACTGCTTGCTGTGAGCGTGTATTTTTAGGTTTTGTTTGTAATGGTCAAATATTGTGTATTTTATCGTTCATATTTTGTGTTTGAGGAAATGAACTCTCAGTCTTGCTCACTCTTTGTTTACTTATCAGTATGTGGTAATGTGGGAAAAGTAGCTTTTGAAATCAATTAATTCTTCATTTGTGTCCTACCTCCCACCTCTTTTAGATTTTACCAGTGTTGCCTAAACAGCAAAACCATGCCTGGCATTCAGTCTACTTGTCATGTGGTAAGTTGGATTCGGCAGTGTTGTGCTTGATTTATGACAGTTTATAGTTTTTAGAGATTGTTTTGACAAATCTATCCCAGTAACAAAGTATGCAAAGCTATTGGTGTAGGCTGAAGCACAGGGGGTGTAGATAAACTGTTAAAACCTGTTGTACTTTTTCTAGATTTTTCTTTAGGTATTTACATTTACATTTACATTTAGGCATTTAGCAGACGCTTTTATCCAAAGCGACTTACAAAAGAGGATAACATTCAAGCTACAACACTTACAAACAATATTTATATGTGGCCTTGTAAGGAATGTGGCGCACTACAATCTAGCAGGTACAAATTGTTACAGCACTGTAAAGTATGCCATGGTCATTACGGTAGGAATACTCGTTACTTGTGTATTTATGCCAGTTGGCCATGTAGTTTCAGGGCATTGAATAGCTTGAAAAACCATGTTTATCAAGGTCATTTATTACCCTCACAGACAGCAACAGAGTTAGTGACCTACAGTTGTCAGTTGTGTGATTTTGCTGAGCTTTCTTCAGAGAAAGATTATTTTACACATATCGGAGGCCATATTGAAAATGGTCAGACCTGTCGTTGTGTGTTTGTAGGCTGTTCATTTGAGACCAACATTTATAGTACGTTTTATTCTCATAAGCATAGAAAATATAGTACACATGACTTAAAATACTTTATACCAGGTGTTGTGACTGTACGTAACAGGCCTGGGGGTTCTGAAGAAAGCATAGAGTCATACTCTGCTGATATACTTGAAACTCCTGATGCTCACTCAGATGAGGATGCTCCATCAGATTATGAACATAACATTGTATCTGTTGAGAGCCTGTCTGAAGTAATAAAGAAAAAGTTAGGGTGTCTGCTTTTGAAGTTGGAAATCCTATTGCATGTACCAGCCTCAGCTGTTCTGGATGAACTGGTGGAGACACTACACTTTCTGTTAACATTTGCTTCTGTGCCACTTGCACAAGCTACCATCTCAGATGTTTTAAAAAAACATAATCAGTCTGTTAATGATACTGTAATAAAAGCTCTTGCTGATGCTGTTTGTGAATCCAACCCTGTTGGAGAGTGTTTTGGAAAAGATGGGTTGCTAGCAACGGCCTTCAGAAGAAAATTTTACAAGGAAACTTTCTCTGTTGTTGAGCCAGTAGAGTATATTTTGGATGGTAGGGGGAAAAGAACATTTCAGTATTTTCCAGTGTTGCAGTCTTTACAGCAGATACTAAATAAGGAGCAAATTTTTGATCAGGTGGTTGACAATAAAGTTGAACTGGAGATCTCGGTCACAAGTTGTCGGTGTCATGGTCATCATTTCAAGTCCTTTAAAGATGTTGTGTTCTACACTCAAAGTGATTTTTGGTCTCAAGAGGAGTTGAGGATCTCATTAACTCTGTACATAGATGACTTTGAAATTTGTAACCCTCTTGGAACTTCGCGCAAAAAGCACAAGCTCTGTGGAGTGTACTGGATATTAAGTAATCTCCCTTCTGGCTCTAACTCTGAACTGTCTTCAATTTATTTGGCAATACTTTGCAAATCTGCTGATATTTGGATTTGAAAAACTGCTTGAACCCCTTTTGCATGATCTGCGTGTTTTAGAGGAACAAGGTGTGTTTGTTTCTGTTGTCGGTGAATTTGTAAAGGGTGCTGTACAATGTGTTGTGGCCGACAATCTAGCTGCACATGGATTAGGTGGTTTTGTTGAAAGCTTTTCAGGTGACTTCATATTCTTGACTTGAAGAAGACCATCGGTGGCAATGCACATGAAAACTGGAATTTGTTGAGCTTACTGCCATGTATTATTGATTCCTTAGTGCCAGAAGATGAACCTGCTTGGTCAATAATCTTAAACCTGAAAGACATTGTTGAGTTGGTAGTACCACCAGTACACTCTGATGAGTCAATAGCATTTCTTGAGTTTAAGATTTGTGAACACAGGGATCGCTATCAAGAGCTTTTTCCAAGTACTCACCTGCTCCCAAAACATCACTTCTTGGAGCATTATCCATACCTGATGCAATGCTTTGGACCACTTGTGTTGGACCACTATGTGGACTATGCGATTGGAAGCGAAACATAGTTTTTTTTTTTTTTAACAGCTTGCCCGTCACACCAATTGTTTTAAAAATATAGCTCTTACACTCGCCACAAAGCACCAGCTTATGATTGCTTTTCATTTACAGTCACCCAGTCTGAAGAGTAGGTCATTTGAAAAATGTTTCACTCCTCCCAATTGAAGTGCTGAACAAGGAGATAGTTCACACAATCGTTCAAAGGTATCAAATGTGACAGAAGTTAGTCTAGCCAAATTGCTTACTGCCAATGGAATAATGGAATACAAAAAGGGTATGATACTTGCTCATGGTTAATTTGCAGGCCTTCCTGAATTTGTCGAAATACTGCAAATGTGCATTTTTCACGACAAGTTGAGTTTTATTTGCAAAAAGTTGTGTTGCTGGTATAGAGAACATTTTGGAGCATATGAGGTAAATGCACACACCTGAGCGAGTTGGTCTTTATTGAGCATGGTGAGCTGCCGGATGACTGTCCACTTGTGTGTTACTTCGTTGGAGCTGCCAAGATGCTGACTTTGAAGAGATACATTAGCATTGACCATAAGTGACATAAGTGTTCACTTTGTAAGTAACTGTACAGTAAGTTTCTCAAGTTCATGCCTGTCAGCTGCTGGCTTCCTATGTGTTTTGCTTAAGGCGTTCAATGGCGGCTTGTTCCAGCTGTCTTTTTTTGGCGTCTTCTACATGCCGCTTTGCTTTGAGTTCTTCCCCTGTTTGCACCAAAACTGCATTAGAAACTGATATAGCTAACATTAAGTTTCATGTTGCTTGCTCTGTCAATTGTGACAAAACCTTGCAGTGCTCTGCCTCTTTGCCTTGTGAGACTTTCTGTCATGTTACTTTAAGATCATTAGATGGTTTTACTTGTACATGTTGTTGAATTAGATTACAAGCAGATTAATGACCCAATCAGAACAAAACCTTAAACCGTTTTGAGCATGGTAGTACAATATTGGTTAGAATTTAAGACAATTGTGCCTTTAGTCTTTTAAATTGAATAATTAATAATTTAACTGTTAATTTTGCCTTTCCATAGGTAACAAACTTGAGTAAGACGTGACCACCCAAACCTGTGTAGTTGATAGCAGAGGGTAAGTTTTCTAAAAATTCCTGATATTTGGTATTTACCTTGGTTAAATGTCAAACTGTGGTTGCATTTACCTTCTCTTTTTGATAAAAGGGGCAATGGCTGAACCAGTAAAACTGAGAATAATTCTAACTGATGATGATTCAAGGAAGTTGATACTGCCAGGAGGGTTACCAGGATCCACTGAAGACCTTGCAAGAATCATTGCTGAAACATTCAAGCTTGATGGAAATTTTCGCTTGCAGTATCAGGATGATTTTGGTGGTGAGTTCATTACTTTGACATCAGTTGCTGATGTTCGAGACAAGGGAACCTTAAAAGTCATCTTCAAGACTATAGGCCAGAACCCGGAAAAAGGCCAGGAAAGCTTGGGCTGGAGCCAGACATCAGCAACTGATCACGGAGTAGTATCCTCTTGTGATACAGACGACACGGTCATTTTATCTTCTCCTGATGGACTAAGACCTGCCCCGTGGCCACTTGAATTCCCTATTCCATACTTCTCTTTTGATTCTGAAATAGTGCTGCGAAGAGCCAATGATGAGTACCATGCTAATGGGACTTTTCTCAGCCCTCCTCACAAACTGAAATCGCACATTCTTGAAAGTCTAGCTGATGAGATCATAAAATTCAAGGCCTATCCCAGCGACGTTGAGCTTAATTCAGTGGCAGAAGCACTCCTTGCCAAACATCCTTGCTTAAGAGAGCGGGGCTCTTTTAATGGCTGCTATGAGTGGAAAATCAGCCTGAAGTACAAGATGGCAAACTTGCGCACAAAGCTGTTCTGAAGTAAGCATAAATTCTTTGAAAAACAAACACCAAGGTCAGCATCATGCCGCTTCAAACATTAAAAAAACCCAGAAGAGCTGAAGTTAACTACTGTCCGCAACATCTAAAAGGAGAAACATCTGACAGTTTAGAGAAGGAATGAATTGTGCTTTCGACAGAGATCAAAAAACGAAACAATGACAAAGTAATCAGAGAGAAGATGGAGAGAACCTTTTCATACAGAAGGCAGGAAGTGGTCCAGGAGAAGCCGATGGTTTTACTGGCCAGCGCTCTTTAATGTTAGGGAAGTATGTTGTGTTTTAATTTGTTTTCCTATTGAACAGTTTGCAGGAAATGGGAATTGAAATTTGAATACTCAGTTTGGTTCTTTTTGTTTCCATTTTCTCTCACAGATCAATAATGAGTTCAAATTCCCATTGGAATTCAAGTTTCTCAGCATGCTAGACAAGTACTCAGACAGCTTGATGAAGATATTCCGCAGCAAAGGTGGAGTCCCTGCCGAACCATTCGAACCATCGTGCAACCCATTTCACAGGTTGTTCAGTCATTTTCTTTTTAATTATTATTCTGTGCATACATTTTGTTTTGTTATGCTAATGGAAAAATCTATCTATTGGATGTTCTGTTTGTCCCTGTGCTTCCAACAGAACAACAGCATTGACGTCCAAAGGGAGTGCATCCTCAAAGCACTGTGTGTCTACTTGAATGAGGACCCATTACAGCTAATCAGGAATACACTGTAAGAACCTTTTGCTTTCACTCATGTACATTCGCTCATTTACAGAAAAATAGACCTAAACTGGTACAATGTGACTAACACATCAGCATGTACACATTAGATATGGTTGAAATATTTTTTGGCCCATATTTAGACTATGGTGAGCTGCTACAGTCTAGGCAATGAGTGGCAAACATTGTAGTTGTTCTATAGATAAGTAATTGTTTTTTATTGGTCTTGCATAGGACTGTGATGGGCTGACTGCAAAAAAGGATATGGAGCTAGTCTTCATGGCACGTCTAATATTGGAGAGACAATATTAGACGATTGCACAGAGAGGAGAATCGGAGAAGAGGCGCGAGTAGGGATAGCGCACTTTAACCTTCAGTTTACAAAGTTAAAGGCGTGCAAGCTGACAGCACGTGGTTAAATCAAGTAGCCTACACCACAAATGACTTTGAAGCTAGAACTGCTGCTGGTCAGAAAGCACTAGGCTACTTTAGATTAGTTTAGGCGTTCGCTGTAGCCTTTATATTTTTGGTAGGGCTTTGACCCGTGAAGTAGCCTACTAGGCAAGGTAAGAACAACATAAAAGGTATCAAGGGATAAATCACGGAGTAGCCTATTCAGGCAACTGCGTCAGACTGAAGTATTTGGGCTAATACAGCCTTTAATTTGGTCATGACCATTTCCTTTCATCACAGGCTCACTGTTCAGGGAACATACAGTATATACCCTCTACAAAATGTTTATTACTGAACAAAAAAAAAATACATGATGTGTTACAGAGCAGAAATGTGTTTGTTTGTTTATTTGTTTGTGTGTTTGTTTATTATCATTATGTTTATTTGTACTTGCCAGACGCTTTTATCCAAAGCAACATTATATTTATATCCATAGAGACAAAGGTACAGACCCAAACATTCTATTACTTTCTCCCAAGACACATCACAAAAGACATATTTTATTGGTGCTAAGCAATTTATTCAGTAAATAGTAGTCTGTTAACAACAAATAAACAGCATATCATTTAGGACATGAAGTTGGAAAGACTGAAATCGTTAATCTGTAGAAAGAAAAAAGGGCAACACTTTAGATTAGAGTACACATATTAACCATTAACAGCATCTTATCATAATTCACATGTAACAACTATCTTACTTACTATGAATAAACAGTAATTAGGAGTAATTATATTGGAGAAAGTCTAGTTAATGGTCTACTATGGGTAGAATAAGATCCTGTAGAATAAGGTATTATTAAACGACTTGTAATGACTAACAAATGGCCAGTATAATTTGCATGTTAATAAGATGCTAGTTAATGGAGAATATGTGCACCCTAATCTAAAATCTTACCGAAAAAAGTTTGATAAAAAATACTTTGGGCTAGACTAAAGAAGTAACAGTATTCTTTCCTTATATTTGAATGTTTCTGACATTCAATTAAGACTAGGAATTTCAATATGCTCATTTAGACTCAAAAATTGGATGATTTTTGCCAAAGAGTTCAGATCCTACACCACAGCTGATTTTCCATGATGGTTATTGTTATCATCACCGTGGTGATGGTGGTTGTCATCACCGTGGTGATGGTGGTTGTCATCATCATTGTTGTTGTCATTGCCATCATGGTGATTATTGTCATGGTTGTTGTCATGGTTGTTGTCATGGTTGTTGTCATGGTTGTTGTCATCATCATTATGGTGGTGGTCTGGAATAAAATGATGACTCTTGTCTTTCTTCTTCTTCTTCTTCTTCTTTTGCTTCTTCTTCTTCTTCTTGCTTCTCTTCTTCTTCTTCTTCTTCTTCTTGGAGCGCTTCTTCTTCCGACGTCTCTTGGCATCCTCATCAAGGTCTTCATCTCCCAGGGACAGGAGTTCCTTCAGGTTGTTCTGCTGCACCAGCATGTTCTCAGAATCAGCGGGGACCACAGCACTTTGGTCCAGTCTAGGACTGGCAACAATGATGAGGTCATCTGCATATGTCTCCTCCTGTTTAGCATCATCAGCGCTGAGGAGATCCGTGTTAGGATTGGAGAATGAGTTTTCAGCCTCGTCCACAGCAACAGCAAACTGGTCTTCACTTCTGCCCTCTGGTTTATACCTGTGGGACAGAATGACCATATCACAGTAAAATCCTCTCGTCTATTTTTGTCATCCTGATTACCTGTATGGTGGTAATACATAACACTAGTAAGACACTATATTAAAAAAAAAAAACACCTGCTAGATTTCGTTGTTCATCATTAGACTGCACACTCACACACTTTTTTTTTACTCAAGTCTGCTTGCTAATGACTGAAAGCTAGCAGACTTGAGTGAAAAAGTTTGTACATAGACTTGTGTGTGTTTTTGTCTTCCAAGTTGTCTCACTCCACTTTGCTCAAGAACACAACGGTGGCAGCCACCACCCATATTCAATACATCTGTTAGACAACTCACGCCTTGAACTGCTGGATCTGAAGAAGGGTGTTTGGGTTCAGAATGTGCCGGCCCTCAACCCCTCTAAACCCACAGGAGAGGAGAGAGAGCAGGAGGAGTCCACCTGCACACACCTACACAAGCGACAAGATGTTATTCAATTAAAACCTCTTTTCCAGTCTTATCCATCACTGGCCCAAAAGCTACATCTGCATAGGAAACAGCAGAAAAGATATACACATACTAGCAAAAGTTTCCATGCACACACACACACACACACACACAAACACAGAGATGGAAACACACACAGCAATTTGCATACTCAGAATGTTCTAACAAGGATTGTTTTCTTCATCTGTCTAAACCTTAGTTCCCTGGGTTAGTGGGGCTACATACCATGTTGATGGTGCTGCCTCAGAGGGCTGCAGTGGCTAGCTTCAGTCACGACACTGGAGAGCCAAGTTGGGCTCAGTGCGCAATAGCACTGGTCCGGGCTGAGCTGCTCTACTGGATGAGGTGAGAGTGTCGAGGACTTATAGAGCTCTCAGACCAACCTCTTACAGGAAACACCGCCCATCTCTAAGGAGGAAACAAGCCTTATACAGTAAACCAGCCCCTGCCACCCCACCACCACCATAGGTTTACAGATATGCCACTGGCCACTGCGCTTCCTCTATGTCTATAAAAGGTAAAATGGTGATAAACATTAATAAGCATCACTGGCATTTTGTTTGTTAATTATTTATTACACATCAAGGGTGCCTTAGTAATTATTTGTGATGGCAATGTCTAACCATTAGAGAGATCTCCCTCTTTAGGAACATATAAAAACGTATTAAAGAGCTGAATATGGCAATTAGTATCACATGGTCCTTTTTTCAGTTAGTTTGGCTTTTTTCAGATCAGGATTGGAAATCTCAAAACTATCACTTCAATTTTCGCAGCATTCATGCACGCAACTTGTCACACGTCAAACAAAGAGCAAACACTCATCCATCCATGCAATTGATTGTGTAAAATTGTCTGTTTTTACAATATAAAACAAACAATTATGCCATGTTATTCGAAATGCATTGTTCAGATTCTCTGTTGAAAATTCAACAATTAGGCAGTAGTTCACAGTCTGAGTCATTATACTGTAGGTACAACTACAGAACAAACTCATAAAACAAAGGCCACCACACTGTTGAAACGTTATTATATAATGTACAGCAAATAGTAATTCTGATCATCTGCAGTTTTTTATGGCTTTGTCATATTGAAACATACATTGTGTCTATCACTGGCAGTGTGTTGCTTACACTCAGACCATAGATTTATTTATTCATTTATTTATTTATCATTTTTTAACCAATGTAGTCACATCGAGACAGTAAACTCTTTTCCAACAGCTAATCTGCACGCTCTTGACCCCTTGGCTGGAATGTACTGTTTGACTTCAACGTTATCGCTCCCTCTGCTTACTGAGTGGCCCATCCCAGCTCAGAGACAGTGTGAACCGAAGCCTACACCTGGCTCACAACGCAATGGTGGAGCTAAAAGAAATTGAGAGGAAGCACTAAGCAACGCTAGTCTGGCTATCTGTGTCTCACCCACTCGCAAACGGAGTTTTGTTTTTGGAGAGGCTGTGGTTTGCAGAGACAGTGGATCTGCAGTTTTGACAGTTGAAGTTAAGAAGTGTTTAGGCTATCTTTGTAGAGTTTACCTTCTCATTAGCAGAAGACCCATTGCATCTTTCTTCACCATAACAAATACAGCAGCTCATTTGAGTGTGAGGGTTTGAGTGTGTTGACGTTCAAGCAAGCGGTCATATATTGCACATTCAAAGCGCTCATTCTGTAAATAGAAAACACTTTCGCGGACAAAGATGCTCGCAGGCAAGCACCGACACCGCAAATTTTCGCTAACATTCTAGTTTTGAGATGCTTCTGATAGACAGGGATTATGAGGGATTATGATTCTCATCAACTAGGTGTCCTCAGTGGTGGATACGGTCATACCTGTGCAATGTGTGTAAAGTCTATAGTAAGACGAAGAGATATGATGTATTATGTATGCTTCATATAGCATAAGTTTGCACACATAGTGTGTACAAATGGGTTGATAGTTCAGACCTAGGTGTGAATTCTTCATAAAGCAGATGCATTTATCCTCTTCAGTAAATATCACTTAAGCACAATACAGGCACACAGAAACACACACACATAGCTACATTCAAACTAAAGCAACATGTGGACATTTAAAAAATGAAGTACAGGGATCAAATATTTTATTCCCATCGTATTGTAAGTGCATCATACTACATCATACTTAGTAATAATTAGTGTCATACCACTGCTTGATCAAATTTCCTATTGTGATGTGCTATTTAAAATATTCATTATTTTCAGATAACCTCACACCTATGAAGAAGTTTCACTTTTCTGGATGTATTACACATATGTACATTACATGACATACTTCTAAAACTCCTGGATCATCTTGTGTAGATATATAGATATATTTTGTCCTCTGACATCATAGGGTTGTGTAAAGATGAGGAGGAGGCCAATGAGCACGGTTGCATACACCTGCACAGACTAAATAAAACTTTAATTATTGAACATCAAACTTCACTTTTAGTTACTAAACATGTAAACATAGAGAAGCAATAACACAAAACCAAATACAACCAATAATTGCAACCTAATACAAACACACACACACACACTTTCTATTAGTATTATCACTGAGAGGTAGAGAGATACTTTCTATGTTTGCTTGGGTTGGATGTGTTATAGCAGTTGAACAGCTGTCGAGCTGCACTTCCTCAAAGACATGATGCACAAGAGGAGGTGTGAGTCTGACAGCTATTCAGTTCTCTAAAGCTAAGGCCATGACTGCAAACTCATGACTGTATTGGCTATTATTCTCTCTCTTTTTGCTGACCACACTGTCAGTTTGTCTGTATTGCCAATATACAGGTTAAACTTTAAAAGACTAAATCTTTTACTTTGGCTTATGTATAATAGGAACTGGATTATTTTATTTTTGGTACTGTATATTGTGCACTTTGGATTCCATAGCATCCTTCAGCATATTTCCACGCCACTCCACTTTTTTTTTTTATCACAGGTGTTATATACCAGTGGCTTAATAAAACACATGTTTACACCCATAGATTGAGGTGAGATGTGTGTTCCTATGCAATACAACATGCAAATGTGCAGTCACACACTATACCACATTCTAGTCTTACTCACACACATGCACACTCACACACACACTATACACATATACCCATGAACAGATGCACATGCAAACACACAGACACACACACACCACACGCACACACACAAACACACACACACACACTTTCTCACAGCACAGGGATGGGGAACGTCTGGCTCGGCAAAGCCTTCCCGTGGAGATCCAGCCTGTGGAGACAAGGCCAAAAAACGTCCCTCTCACAGTAAATGAATATGTGTTATGAGATTGACGATGCAGAATGTGGTATGGAAGTAGTAATGTTAAAACTTACTCAGAATATTCAGAATGTGACACTGATATTGAAAGTGTTATAACTTCCAAGTTGAAAGTAACAGAAAATAACAGGTGTAGGACTGTAGAACAGGAGTAGAATTGTTGATGAATATCGGTGCTCTCGCTAGAGATGTGCTTACATGTAGCCTAATGTAGCCTAATAATCAGTTAAGCAGGCTTTAATATGAGCTTTAATATGATTCATGTTGAGTAATTCTACAAGTGTCTATATGTGCTCAGCTCTGCAGAAAAAAAAAATTGGCCTGAAACAAGTTATAAAAACTGATGTGGCCCTTGATTTCAGCATTGTCAGCATTGTTTCAGCATTATGACAGAGTGGTAGAGAAATACTTGCCATGTTTGCAAGGACTTGGGTTGGATGTGTTATAGCAGTTGTACAGTGGTCGAGCTGCACTTCCTCAAAGACACGATGCACAAGAGGAGGTGTGGGTCTGAAAGCTATTCAGCTTTTTGGCATGGCTAAGGCCATGACTGCAAACTCACACAGCTGTCTTGGCTATTATTCTCTCTCTTTTTGCTGACCACACTGTGAGATCCATCCTTCAACATGCTGAAGTAGATTGTGTAGATTGAGGAATTTGAATTCTAATGTGTGTTCCTATGCAATACAACATGCAAATGTGCAGTCACACACTATTTACATATACTACTCACACACACACACACCACACTCACACACTCACATATACCCATAAACAGACCCGCGTGCAAACACACACACCATACACATACTGTATACCCATTGACAGATGTGCATGCAAACACACACACACACACACACACACACACATTATACACATACTGTATGCCTATAAACAGACATGCATTCAAGCACGCGCGCGCGCACACACAAACACACACACACACACATTATACACATACTGTATGCCTATAAACAGACATGCATTCAAGCGCGCGCGCACACACACACACACACATTATACACATACTGTATGCCCATAAACAGACCTGCATTCAAGCGCGCACACACACACACACACACACACACACACACTATATGAATAAATAGCCTGATAAAACATGGATGTACACATTTATATAAAATATAAGCAAAATGTATACACATATACACATGGGACAGGGGACATTAATAACAGGGAGCAGGGAGGCAGCGACTGAAACTGACTTCATAATTTCATAGAATTTTGGATGTTGTAAGCAGAAGTAAGGATATATTTATTTGGGCTAAATGAAGGAACCTAGAAATCTATGCATTTGTTTGATTTGGATATGCCTTGATGCCTTGCTGCCACGGAATGGCACCTTAGAAGGCACAGTGTTGTATAAAGAACCCGGAAGTCCCCCTTGAGTAAAAGTACAGATACACTACCAAAAATACCCTTTGGTAGAAGTCACCCACTAGCATGTTACTCAAGTAAAAGTTTAAAAGTATCTCATATTCACTTTTAATATTAGCTTCAGAAAATGCCTGGAAAAAATACACACACACACACACAGTCCGAATGGAAAATGGTGCCTACATCAATGTTGCATTCACTGGAGAATTTGTTGTTTGGCTTCCTCAAAACTTTGTTGCAGTCACTCAGTCGATGACCAAATTCAGTTTCTGATGCTTGTAACTATGCTGTCAATTGAAAATGTAGTGGAGTTAAATTGTGCTATTAATTAAGAAAATGTCGTAGTAAAAGTAACAGTTCATAGATTTTTAACAACTCAAGTAAAGTATAGATACTCCTAAAACATACTTCAGTACAGTAGTGAAGTATTGTTACTTAGCTGCTATACAGAGTAAAGTAACTGAGAAGGCTGTATGTTTCCAACAAGACCCAATATTTATGATTATGTCATTTCCGAGTACATTCAACTTTAGGTATGTTAAGTTTTTTACCTGTTGGATTTATTTTTGAGCATATGTTATACATATTCTATATGCTCTCTACTAAGTGTTTTAGAGCATATGTTATACATATTCTATATGCTCTCTAAGTGTTTCTGAGTTAGAGTTGGGCATCTGTCACCCCAACACATTAGTGAGAAGTGTATGTTTCTCGGGCACATTAATGCACATTCTTTCACCCACAGCCCCACAGAGGGACACTGTGCAGCTAATTAAAGTGTGATGTACAAGCATGTATTTTTGAATGTGCTCAGAAAGTGGTTTAGCAGACCACTTGTGGTCTATGATCCTGACACTGGGTGAGAGCTTGCTGCTTGGCCCAGTGTAGAGTCCCATTTACACCCACAGCAAGTGTATGGCTTAAGATTATTTGTGGTTGATACGAAAAATGACATGTGTGGCTATTTACTGGACTTGTTGATTCAAAGTGTCCATGACAAAGATTCACACAGCTGAATGAGGCTGGTGATGTCTTAGTATTAGTCACATAGAACCAACAGATACACACACACACACACACACACACACACACACACACAAACACACACTCAAGATTATTGGTCTTGCAATTATATTTAACGTTAGAATATGCACTCTTTTTTGGACATCCTTCTACATGTACTGTACACTTCACACACCACTGTGTGTGCTACTGAGACATTGCTATGTTTGTGTGTGCATTTGCTCTCTAACATGACGCAGAATGGAAATGAACAAGAAGCCTATACTAAGTCCCCGGCATAGAATAGAACAGAACAGAGAAGAATAGAATAGAATACTTCGGTGTGCATGTATATCTGTGAATATTACTTGTCCGAGATGGTGATAAGGCCCTGACACAGAGTGGATATCCTCATGGGTGTGGTTTGGCCACAGACACGAAGCTGAAGGCTGAGTCCCGTGGGTAACCCCACCCGTGAGGATATTCACGAACAACCTCAAGACCACAAGTGTTATATTGCTTTTATACAACAGTTCCATTGCCAACTAACAAAGTTTCAAGAAATCAAATTATATTTTCTACTCATTTATGTTCATTCATCCTCTGCCCCCCAAAATAGTTACAAGCTTAGTTTTGCGTCTCCCGTTCCCAGGCAACAGTAAATCAATGACCTGAAAATTCTCTCAATGGAAAATGCGGAGTGATTATTAGCTGTGAAGAGTCACCCGTGGTTTATTGTGGGATGTCATCACTCCTAGAGAATATGTCTCGTCCAATCAGAAATTGCTAAATAGTTTGACCAGACCTAACAGTTGCATAACTGAAAATAATGCATGTTCTAAACAGCGCATCACAACAGGATTTTTGACCAAGGAGTAGTATAACCCCAGAATAATCCTCTCAGTGAATATGCATATCACTCTGCATGACTGCACAAGCAGGGTTAAACACATCAGACACTTTGACCAAACACACATGCACCAGCCTTGTAGTTGTGTAGGCCTACTGTACATGTAGGTGTAAAGGGACTCACCACTTTAAATCTAGCAGTGGAGTCAATACGAACTGGATGTGTGTGTTTCCATGTGGATGTTTCTCACTAGGATACAATACTGAGATCCTTGCCCATGCCTACTTGACCTTTGACCTGATGCAGCATAAATTCATTTTACAGTAACCACCTGTTGGTATCATGTTTGATCTGATTGCAGACTAAACTGACACTGTTTTACAAATCTATATCTATAGATATGGCACGACTATGATGACTATGCACCCATGCACTTTACACACTCTCACATCTCGTTACTGTTAGTGTTTCACACATGCACTGTTGCTCACACACAGTGTGTTTTACCCTAGAGTACTCGATGTGTTAGGAATGTTTTACACTTTTGATATTGCTTTTTGTATTGCAAAAACTTGTGACACACTGTTCAGTACACCTGTATACTGATGTGCAGAAACATATACTGTTTCTAGGTTTAGTTTACTGAATAAATATTGTATGAATGCTGAATCTGGTTAGGCTTCACAAAATTATTCTTCGTCCACCAGAGGGCAATGTTGGGTAATTTTGTTAGAATAGCTCCATGTCTTTCTGTGCCTGATTTTTGGCCTTGATCTGCCAGGCTGTTTCTTATCCAGGGTCCACATTCATTGAGCTAGACTGCCACATTACAAGAAAAAATCATAACTGGTCATCCTACGTTCAGTTAAGTTTCAAAGATAGGAAAAATCCTGTCCTGTATCTTTCCTTAGAATGTAAACAAGGCTGCTTGTATCATGTATAGTAACTACTATGTATGCACACACACACACGCACACACACACACACACAGAGATATATATATATATATATATATATGTGTGTGTGTGTGCGCACATATATATATATATATATATATATATATATATGATAACAGTTTAGATTAGGGTACACATATTCTCCATTGAGTAGCAGGTTATTAACATGCAAATTAGTAATGAATTCTTACAGTACATACATATAAGTAGAAAAGATTGAAATTGTATTGTATTGTATATCTAAACACATACATGAAAAAGAAACAAAGGGAAATAACAACAACAACAACAACAACAACAACAACAACAACAACAATAATAATAATAATAATAATAAAAACACAAGTTGATTTTCCTCATAACACCAACCCCAAACCCACCCACTCATCCCCCTCTCCAACAGTGGTGTAGAAATGCGTGAGATGCAATTGAAACAGAGACATGCTTTAGTGCAAAGAGAGATGTTGGAGGAAGCATATTGCCAGTACCCAGTGCAATTTCTGCCTTTAAAACAGAGCATAAATAAATACCTAATATATACTTGCAATTGAATTGAATATATACAGTAGCAGTACTTATTCCAGACCTAAACTGTATCATTTAAATGTTATCTAAGGATAAGTACATATATAGTTTTGATCCCATAAGGGAATGGGTAGTCTGCCTCTGTGGTGCAGGTAATTAGGTGCCTTGCTCAAGGGTATCTCAGCTGTGGATGTGGGCATGGGAGTCCAGTGTTCAAACACTTCCCGGCCATCCCATCAGTGACATAGGCTACACTTTTAATACAAATTTGGTTGCATTAAGAATCACCCAAACTCATCAGCAGTAGCCCAGGCATTCTCTACGCCTAAACCTTGCATCAGTTGCCTTACCTTGTCATCCACACGCTGGTTCAGGTGCATTCCTTACGTTTTGTGTTGATTTTAGAATGAAACTTTTACTATATGGAGTTTTTATTAACTTACTTTTACTTGATCTAAAGAATTACCTGCTAATGTTATATGCTTTAGTGTGTGTGGCTGGGCGAGAGGTATTTAGACTGTGTATGGAAGCAATCTGAAGACATTTTGGCTCTCTGTAACATCCTCGTCTGCACCTCCACCTTCACCAGCCAATCAGTACCCACCTTCACCTGAATGCTGATCATCCAGTCCAATCATCATTGAATTACTCCCTGCACCTGCTTACATCACCTGTCCTTGCACCACCTCTATATAAGAGGAACTTTGTATGACTCTGTACGAAATTTTGATGTCACGATGGCCTTCTGTATGTGTGTTACTTTTGGATGCGTGAACGCAGTTCTGAACTTTTGTTTGTTTTCCGTGAGCCCAGTGGGGTCTTTTCAGTTGTACTCAGAAGCAAGGGCCTCATTAAAGTGTCGTACTGGTTGGGAACTCTTTTGCATTTGAGTCCGGAATCCTACGACTGTTACACTCTCAGTCAAAACCTATTTTTTGTCTTTTTTTTCCCAATCATTTTTGCCATTAGACCAACAGGAGACCACATCTCTAAACATTCAGTTATGCTTCATTTTTGTAACATTTATTACCGGTAATGTCATTCTAAAACATTTATTACCAGTGGATTACAAATCATGACTGATACAGCAGTTAGGAATATGGGTGAGTAAATCAAGATAAAGGTTATAATTCATATCATTTATATTCACAGAAGCTGAATAATGAGCGTATAGTAAATGGAATGTATATCTCTTAAGACAGACACTGATTGACAATTTGATTGCCACTCAGGCACTTATGACAGGAGTTGGTGGTACACTTGTAGAGGGGGACCTGTTCAGCAACCTTCTTCAGAGCATCTGCTAGCTTTGGATTATTTTTGTCGTTCCTGTAGACTCGACTGAACACAAAGGCCTTGGGACCTCTATGGCCAGACAGCATACTGAGGGAGTTCAGGATGCACTTCTCCAGAGCAGGAGACACGTCAGTCTTTCCTCTCCCTCTCTGGGCTGCCTCACGTCTCCGTTCGTCTTCGTCTTTGCTTGGTTCAGGCAGTAATCCAGACACGGGGAGTTGTAGGTGTAGAACACCACACAGCCATCTTTGTCCTTGTTCAGCAGATATTTCACCGGGGTGACAGCTTGGTTCAACTCAGCGCACATGAGCAAAGCACGTTCGGAATGAATCTTGGACGAGGATCTCTTGCCCTTTGGAGTGGCTGCAACCAGCTGTGTCCCCTGGTAGAGGTTGTTGGCCTTGAGTTTCTCCTTGACACTGTCTGAATTGTCTTGGCTGAGGAAGCTATTCTGGTTGAACTGAGCACACTCAGTTGCTGGTACATTGATGGCCATAGCATACTGGACACCATCACCGCTGTCGGTCTGTCCTGGTGGTTTATACCTTGGAGAAACATAGTGCAATTGGTGCACACATCCAGTGTAATTCACTGCTGCACACAGTGCAAAACTTTCTTTTTATCAAATTAGGATTTCAAAAATGCCTTTTGGCAATCTTGAGAGATGCCTTGTACTATTTAACAATATTTGCTTTTAATATTTACAGTCGTTTACTCTTTCAAATGACTCGACTACGACGTTAGTGCCATATGGTTACCTGGCCTCAAAAACTTCGATGATTTTAGCCAGGTTTTTCTCATCCACCTCCACAGCAGACTGGCCAGAGAAGAGCAGGGAGAGCAGGAAGAGTCCAATCAGGATTTCAGAACGCTCCTGAACAACAAATATAGATATCAATGAACACAGCTCCACACAGATACACACACACACACACACTCAGATGAATCGGTAACACCTGTGATTTATGAAGAGATCATACACAAGGGGCAGAGATCATACACACATCACACCCACACGGTGCACATCTTCTTAGGTCACAGTTCCATGCATGCATGTTATTATTTGGCTTTGTTACACCAACACAAAGCACATGAAACACATTATATGCTCAACACTTTTTTTTGTTCAACAACTTTTGTTTCAGTATTGTGTCAAAAACAGCTTTTGTTCCTGTCAATCTGCATAATAAAAGAAAAATGAAAAGGCATCACACATATTGTACATCAAGCACACATCTACACATTGCAAGGCATGCATTAAATAAATTATGATGCCATTTTACTTTCTCCATTTTGACCTGAAAAAGGCTTCTTAAAGCCCATTGCAACTGTCAAACATTTTGTGAAATATCAATATATGTCAATTTACATTACCATGATGGAGGGTTGTGAGTTTAGCCAGGTTGTTTTGGTCAGGTATGACAAGTTGCAGCAGTCTCTTCTCCTGCTGTACTGTTATTGTACCAGGCAGGCAAGAGATGTGCAGAGCTGGATGGTGTATATGAAATGGGTGATATTTATACTGTTTCTGGTGGAGAAATGTTACTGTTAGCATTTGATGTTCTTGATTCAGCCAGAGAAGCAAATGCTTATCTTAGGATTCTGCTTTCACAACACTTAGTTTCACAACAAGTTTTTCAGTAACTGCAGTTCCAGGTAAAGTCCATAAAGTATTTGCCAACTGTTAATGTTGGGGGTAACTAATTACAAAGTTCACTAATTACTTTTTTGAGTAACTAAGTAAAATAACAAATCACATCTCAAATTTCAGTACTGATTTTTTTTCCCTTCAAAATGCCTTTCTCCTGTATGGTGAGTTTAGACCACTTAGATGAATGCATCGTTTACACTAAAACCACTTAACTGTGCAGAATGTCTGTAACATGACAATTACAGGCAACTATCAAATACCATAATGAGTGCCTGGTAATTTTTTTATCTTTCTGGTGTAGGCCTACTTGGTATTTGAGATGGGCTTCTATTGATTTAGTTTAGATATGGATACAAATAAAGGGCTGTACAATCAGAAATCTGAAAGACTGACAAAAGCTATCCAAGACTGAAAAAATCCTGTTTTGTATTGCAGCATGAAAACTCCAGATTTCCTCTAGTATTTCAGTAGCAAATGCAACATTTTCTGAATGGGTTAGTTGTTGAGCTATCAACTGCATAAAATTGGCTGCATAAAATTGATATCTTCCACCCCCTGCATATATGAAAATTATTATACAGGGTGTCTCCTGGATTACATGTTTACACCTGGTAATTTTTATTCAGAATTGTTTGAGACCTAAGTGTATGGGCATTGGTTAAATTGACATGGAATGACCCAAATGCAAATAGTAATCAATCAATAAACATGACACACGTACAAGAAGAAAAGAAGTGAAATGCATGAAATGAATGCTCCTATATTCTGTCTGTGCAAATTCCTAAGAACATTTCAATTTCTAGACAGCCTCTTAAAAAAACGCCTATTATGGGATATTTTTGGTGATGTCAGATTATTTATAACAAAATGGTAACCAACACTAGGTAAAAGGACCCCCTGTGATTTTTTGCCTTGGGCCCCAACCAACTCTAGAATTGCCTCTGAGGGTAATTGGCCTTTTTTGTTCCTACCATGGTTTTAACCTGAGAGAACAATAAGCCTCATCAGGTGACGTGGTGTTACACTGATATCCGCCATAAGGTCTAATAAAGTTAGTAAAGCCTCGAGGAGACTAAGGGCAGAGTGGTCTGGAAACTTCGAACATCTAAGGTTTAGTAGCCTGGTATAAAACCAGACCATTATTCTACATTTTTGTTTCATACAGAGGGTCTGGACATTTGGTAGTCAGATTTGATTGCTTGCTTGAGCTGTTTAAAAAGACTAGATCAGCCCCTGACTGATAGTGTGCCTTGACTGATAGCATTCTAGCTCTGCACTCACAACGCCTCCCTCTGTTTGGACAGGTTAAAATGCCTCCTGAGACAACGAGCTCAAAGGGATCAAATGCAGACTAGCACTGTAGGGAGATGATAATCAAGTTAAAGGTCAGGCTAAAGGTTTAGTAAAGTTTAAGCGTTAAAGAACCCAACATTCCTGAACTCCTGAACCTAGGTTATGAAAAAGCGTCAGTGTCAGATTCTTGGTGATACTGAATTTTCAAGGCTTATTAAAATATAAAAAAATGTGCAATGAAAGGACTATTTTCTGTTTTACATGGAGAAGCTCAACAGACACTTGGGATTTATGTAGTGGTCAACTATCATTGTTTAGTGGCCACCTCTTTGCAGTATCCCTGTGAGATAGGGGAACAGGCAAACTGGTCTCACTTCTGCTCACTCTTGGAATCTGAGGTGAAATCGGGGCAACAGCATCAGCTTCCTCATACTGATTTCCTCTCTAGCTGCTCCCTTCTGACTAGCCACAGCTGCAGTCAAGCTGTAGAATGAACACTGTTATTACCACACTTTCTGTAATGCTGTTACCCAACTCTACTGGCCTGTAAATACTTCCTGTTTCTAACTGCTGAAACTGTTGCATCCCCACCAGATTTTTATTATTTTTATTTCAACAAATAATAGGTGCACTTCATATATGTACCTTCTTTGTAACTTACTTCCTATCATTATACTTTATTACCAGATATTTCACTAAATAACACCTGTGCACTCTAGGAGAAATGCAGACTGAAGAAGAACCACAGACACAGGCATTCATGGACACATACACACACACAGTGCTGTTATCTACAATATTTGACTATAAAATGTCATTTGATCTTCACATAAGTCACTAGATAACTAAAATATACAGTTCAGTCTGTAGTTTCTTTTGTGCTGTCTATTATTGAAAACGTCCATAAAACAAATTATGTGAGCAGAAGTAAGTAGACCTTTGGGATCAATCACAGGTTGAGCCTTATTTGATATGAACTCAAGACAGGGCTTCTGATATTTGTGTATCAGATCTGTACGGCATTCACGAGGTATTTTAGCCCATTCTTCCTTCAGTTCTGTTAAATTCTTAGGATATCTATCGGGTGTAAATAGCTTCCCATGCATCCTAATCCTAATTCCCAGGATTTTTTGCGGCCTGGCGCCAGGAGCGGGGTTACGATTACGTTTCGGTATAAAGGTGTAGACCATACTTTGCAGAGCTCTTGGAACACATCCAAAGCCATATACCGCGCCCATGATTTGCGAGCAGTCCGAACTTCCAAAGCTGTCGCGTGTGGTCATCTGTCACGCGAATTCTTTTAACACAAGTTTTCAGTCGAGGAAATTTACGTTGATGTTCTTTTTTTTCGACAACACTCTACGAATGAGATACCTCCGTTTAAATTCAATAGGCTAACCTAAGTGGACTCCGGGTATTCGCAGTAAGCAGCAAGATATTTACGGACATCTGCACATGGATGCAACAGGTGGGCAAAGACGTTTGTGTGTAGAATCACAGAAAAGTTTATCTCCTGATAATGAATCAGGTGCACTTGACCAATTTTAGCCTAAACCAGGAAGTAGTTCACCCAGCATAAACATTTTCTAAATGATGCATTTGTACAATCATCATCAGCCATGCATTAGTGTTTGTAGCAGCCGATAATGTTATAATGGTCAATAACGTAATAACTGCCAGTAACCTAATAATTTTGGCAGTTTTTTTTAAGTAATAAAGACAATAATGTAATTTGCCAATAACATCATAAAATGTCTGAATCAATAATGTAACAACTTTTTTGCTAATAATGTTATTATTAAAAGTTATTACATTATTGGATGGCTAGTACATTATTGGCTGGATGAATAAAAAACTTTAAATGTAACAACTGTAAACTGTCACACTTCTTTTGCAGCTAGTGTTACCACTGTCTCTTTCAAACACTGTAGCTGCTTAAAGCCTGACCACATACAACACAAACACACCCACACTCTCACTCTGGCTCTCTCTGTATCACTCAATCAATCAGTCTATTTTGACTGCCACAGCACAGCGCGACTGATGGTCATTTAAGTGAAGGCACTGTAGCTTTTGTTCCTGGGGGCACTACCCCCGACATTGGGTTTCAAGGTCCAAGATAGGCTGGCAGGTTGGCAAGTTTTTGCTGAATAATTGGAGCCCTCATCCACCCAAATGTGCATCACTGAAACATCCAGCCACATGAAACTTGGTGGGCACGCAGCCCCACTAGGCCCATAATGCATAAAGTATAAGCTATTTTGGTTCCCTTGAACACCCCCAGGCCACTGAGCCCCCCCGGCTGGACTTTCACATAATGGTATAGGTGCCAAGAAGCTACATGAAATGAGCTGCCTCAACCACCTTAGTTAGCATTTGGGGATTTTTCTTGTAAGCAGTGTTGCCAGATTGGAAATGCTGTGAAGTATTGTACAAAAGGCTCAAAGTTATCAAGGAAAATGATCACACTTGAATCAAAAGATTTAAATATAGCTGTTTTTTTCAAACAATTTTATTCCATTTGCATGGTCTTTGGGCAATCTGAGTTAAATTAGCAGGGGAAGGGCGATAACCATATTCTAAAGGGTTCTCAGGGATGTAAGCTATTCAGTGCACACACAACATTGCAACATTGTGATCAAACATGCCATGCAGCAAAACATTACAAAACAGACCATGATGTTGAGTTATGAATATATCCCAGCTATCAGTGTGCCTGCTGCCTTTTAATGATGCTAAAAAGGTCAGATAAGCAAAGTAGGATTCTGTAAATGGGCTACTATGAACGAAACATGGGCTACAACGAATGAAATTCTGAAATGATCATTTATTATGTTCGTTCAAATGCAATGATTATTGTACGCCTGGCAACACTGCTAGTATACATTTTTTTGTCAATGAGTCCCCTTTAGATAGGTTGGCTTGACACAGTTTTTGTGGAATAACTTATTACCACAATCAATAAGATTTTAATGGTACATGGGTCTCATGAAGCCACATCCAATGAGCTCTCAACCACCCGTGTTGAGTGTAGCGCCACCTATGGGGTGATAAAAATGGCAAACGACTGTTTTTTGTGAGCAGATTTCCATCTGTGATTTCTGAGACACCAGACCAAAGGTTCCCATGAGCACTGCTTGTGCACTGATCATGACAACACAATAGCAATAGCAGCCCTTGGTGGGGTTGTATTTCGTAATCAAACTTAATATACATTTTTTGTGTGTCTTTTGGTGAAAGCACACAATTTACAATTCAGAGACAGTGATACTGTAATTAGACAATTTCCTTTCAAAATTACAGTAACAAATAAACAACACATTACATTTTGGAAGTAACTTGCCCAACACTGTTAAATGCTAAGCAGCGTTTCTAAGATTTGGTGAGCAGATCCTCTAAAGCACATTGGTGAGCACATTCTGGAAGAAGACTGATCTACTCCAAAGTAAAGTTCCCTCCTAGCATTAGGAATTTTGGTAACTGACAACATGATAGCACTTTTTATGGCACGTGTGTGCTTTTGTGTGTTTTTCCAGACATCATGGACTCTGATCCAAGTCAGAAGGAGGAGATGGAGGAAGCCACAACAAGACGTTTGGACGTTGTCCACACAGGAAAAATGTAATATTTCTAAACACTTTTAGTCCAGTCCAGTCCATTATGCTTTGCTCCTTCTGCGTGCTGTTATACAGCTGTATGGCCTTGGGGACAAAGGACCTTCACAGCCTGTCTGTCCTGCAGGAGAGGGACCGGAGTCTGTTGCTGATCAGACTCCTCTGATTTATGAAGATGTTGTGTAGGGGGTGACGGTCATTGTCCAGTATAGAGTGTAGCCTGCTCAGGGTCCTCATCTGGGCTATTGTAGTTAGAGACTCCAGCTCAATGCCCTCCACAGACCCTGCTTTCCTTTTTTTTTACATGCATGTCTTTCATTACCCAATAAGAGATTTATTGTGTCATCCATATATGAATCGAAAAACCCTACTTGCAGTCTATGTCTGTCAGTAACAATTTATGCTGAGTGATCAAATTCCTTTTGTCTAATCTGTTACTGTAGGTTTATCAGCCAGTGGGGCATGGGTGTCATGACCTTCAGTATCCTAATAGGTATGACTTCTCTGTGTGATGTTCTGTTGTAGATCCAGATGGACACCAAAGAGTGAAGGTGTCCAAGAGCAACTCAGATCTACACTGAAGATGAAGTTTCAGCATGTGGTTGAAGGAGTTCCAAATCAGGGAGAAACCAAACTCCTGCATGAGATCTATACAGAACTTTATATTACAGAGGGCGGAAGAGGAGAGATCAATGATGAACACGAGGTCAGGCAGATAGAGAGAGCATCCTGGATGGACACAGCACAAGGCCGACCAATCAAATGCAGTGACATTTTTAAGTCCTCATTCGAAGGTGATAAATGGAGTAAGAGATGCAGTAAAACATTCAAGTACATCAGAGACATCTTTAAATCCCCACACAGACAACAGAGACCTATCAGAACAGTGCTGACCAAGGGAGTGGCTGGCATTGGGAAAACGGTGTCTGTGCAGAAGTTCATTGTTGACTGGGCTGAAGGAAAAGCCAATCAGGATGTTCACTTCATATTTCCTCTACCTTTCCGAGAGCTGAACCTGATAAAGGAGAAGAAACTCAGTCTGCTGGATCTTATCCAGATTTTTTTCTGTGAAATAAAAGATCCGAAAACACCCTCAAGCCCAAAGCATAGAGTAATGTTCATCTTTGATGGCCTGGATGAATGTCGACTTCCTCTAGATTTTCACTCAAACCCAAAATGCTGTGACGTGACAGAGCCAGCCTCGGTGGATGTGCTTCTGACAAACCTCATCAAAGGAAATCTGCTTCCCTCGGCTCTCCTCTGGATCACCACCCGACCAGCAGCAGCCAATCAGATTCCTTCTGAGTGTGTGAGCCAGGTGACAGAAATAAGGGGATTCAGTGACCCACAAAAAGAGGAATACTTTATGAAGAGAATCAGTGATGAGACACTGGCTAGAAGAATAATCACTCGGCTGAAGGCATCCAGGAGCCTCTACATCATGTGCCATATTCCAATCTTCTGCTGGATTTCAGCCACTGTTGTAGAGAGAACATCAGCTGAAACAGAAAAAGTAGAAATACCTCGAACTGTCACTCAAATGTACACACACTTCCTAGTCATTCAGACAAGCGTAAAGCAGGAAAAGTACAGAAACAGAAAAGAAAGAGATGATGAAATGATTTTGAAACTTGGAAAACTGGCTTTCCAACAGCTGGAGAAGGGCAATCTGATCTTCTATGAGGAAGACCTGAGAGAGTGTGACATTGACATCACAGAAGCATCAGTGTATTCAGGAGTATGTACTCAAATTTTCAAAGAAGAGTCTGGACTGTACCAGGTGAAGGTTTTCAGCTTTGTACACCTGAGTATTCAGGAGTTTCTTGCAGCTTTATACATTTTCCTTTGTTTCAGCAACAGAGAAAGAAACATGTCTGACCAACAGCACACCTCTCAGCTCTCATCTCTGGTCAGTGCTGCAACACTTCATGACTTGCATAAGACTGCAGTGGATCTGGCCATACAGAGTGACAATGGGCACCTTGACCTTTTCCTCCGCTTCCTTCTGGGCCTCTCATTGGAGTCCAGTCAGGATCTTTTAAGACATCTTCAGCTATTGACAAGAAGCCAATTACAGAGCTCACAGAACACTGTACAGTACATCAAGCAAAAGATCCAAGAACAGAATAACTATAAAAGATTTAACCTATTCTACTGTTTGAATGAGATGAATCACCATGCTGTAGTGGAGTACATTAACAGATGCTCAGGGAGTCTTTCTGTAGTCATGCTCTTACTAGGAGAATGGAAGTTTAGGAAATTTGAGTTTAAGATGTCAGAAAAGCAGCTGGCTGAGTTTGATCTGCAGAAATATATAAGTACACCAGAGAAAGATCTTACTGAGCTCCTTAGCCCAGATGAGGCTCTTCAGAAGCTGCTGCCAGTCATCACAACATCTACATCAGCTATGTAAGTACAATACTGGGAGAAGGTGTGTGTCTTTGATGTGTTGGTCATGCTGTGCAGGTAGAGGTAGGGGAATTTAGTTTTACTCAGATACACACAGCAATATACTGTAGCTCTGTTTGTATTTTTTTTCATTTCTAAGGTACTCATAGAAGGAATTAGGGAAAGGAAGAACAAGAATCGGGATTGTCTGTGTATATATTTGGGCTACATTCTTCAACCAGGCAAAAATTGGGTTATGTAACATTAACACCAGTACAGTGAAGTACAAAATAAGGTTTTAAAGAAAATACAATTTACAAAAGAATGCAGGGCTCTCAAGTTTTGAGATGGAGTTTTGAGGGTGGCATGATGACCGGTACTATAATTAATTTGGTATCAGGCCATGGCAGGTCATTAGATACCATACCACAAAATGTTTCTCTGTCACACAACCTGAATGGTAGTGACCACATGTTCTGTCTTCTTTTGGTAGCTAGATTTTTTTCATGTCTATCTGTGAGCACTAAAGGTGTGATTACTGAATCTACACTAGATTTCACATACTTTGCCAATTTGTAATCACTTTCTAGAGGCATTGAAATCCATTCTTCTTTGATTGATAATGTAGTTAAATTTTCCTTGATTAATTATTTTAGAAAATAACTTTTTTGTTATTATTACACCAGCTCAGTTTTATCTACAATGTCATCTTAAACGGGTCTTTTCTGGCTTTAATTGTAATTTATAATATAAGATCATGTCACTTTGTTTATACTAGAATGAGCCATTGCTCGCTCACAGAGAACAGCTGTGCTGCTTTAGCATCGACTGCCAGCTCAACATCCTGGGCACTGCAGGAGCTGTACCTGAGTGACAATAAACTTCATGATGCAGGAGTGCAGTATCTCTCAAACCTCATCATGAATTCCAACTGCAAACTGAAAAAATTAGTGTGAGTGTTAGCACATAACTACAGACCTGTATGGAACACCATGTGATGGATTAAATATAGTGTTTGTGGGGACCAATATTTTGTTTTGTGTTTATGGATTAGTGTGTGCGTTGGTAGGTGTGTGACTGTGACCTGTGCTTATGTGTGTGCGTTAATCCTAATTATCACCCAGAGAAATTAAATACTGGGCGGGGGGGGGGGATGATTCCAAGGGCCTGGCACTGATAGGGGAACATTTTAATATTATAATCAATGTTTGAGAGGCCCAAAGTGATTTTCTGTCATAGGGCCCAAAATTTCTCCTCATTTCTGTCATAGGGCCCGTAATTTCTAGCAGCGCCGCAGTCAGTTCATTATAATAGCACATCTATGAAGTAGATCTGAATGGTAACTAAGACAACCATAGTAAACGACTGTTGAACTTAATGACCGTTAAAGTTAACAATGGACTCAACCATTGCTAGTGATAACCACTGGTACCAAGTACAGAAAGTAGTAGAGCTACTGGACAGGTTTCATTTAAAACTGAGCTTACATACTTTTTAAATGTGTTTTAAATGCACACGTATTCCTTACCTGCATGAGTCAGAACTCAGTGATAAACAGGATGACGGCATTCAATGTGTGCTGTTATGCAGAATAAATGAACTTGGCAGAGACAACTCAAGGGTTTTGTCTCTGCCTTGTTCATTAATTCCATTCCGTATAACATCACATCTATGGGACCCGAACTTATATCATAGTGTGTGGTTTAACAGGAGAAATAATGTGTGTTTGTGTATGTGTACATGTTTATGTGTGTGACGGTGGCTGCATGTGTACTTAGTATCTGCCCTGGTCATTCTGGTTGTTGTAAAGGCATATAATAATCAAATGTTTTATTATGTTTCTCTTAGGCTGGAGCGCTGTGCTCTCACAGAAAAGAGTTGTGCTGCTTTAGCCTCAGCTGCCAGCTCAGTGTCTTGCAGTTTGAAGGAACTGAACCTGAGTGAGAATAATCTTACTGATGCAGGAGTTCAGCATTTTTCAAAACTCCTCAGTAATGCCAACTGCAAGTTGGAGAAACTAGTGTGAGTCGTAACACAAAGCAATAACTAAGGGACACACTTTACACTGACATACATAATAGCATCACAGTTAATGGACTAATTGAACTAGAGATCAGTGGTCTTTTTCCTGTATAATGTTTGACTTCTGATTTGGATGTCATCATCTTCAACAGTGGCCTAATTATTTTCTTGACCTAGCCTGGGTAAACCGAGACTCAGTGGAGATTGACAGTGTGTTTTGGCTGCATATGGGCCCGCAGAGCAAATTCAGAATTTGCTGGCCGTGCATCATAGCCAAGCTAGAGCCACCTAGCGATTCTGCTCACGGTCACATATTGCTACAGTACTAGTCAGGTATCTATCCAAAGGCTTAGCTTTCTTCAGTCTAGGACCAATCAGCAAACAGAGGGCTATGTCCTGGGAGGGCTGAAAGCAGTGTCACAACTGGACAGTTGTGAATGGTGGAAGGCATGCCCAATAGTTTCATAGATAAGTTGGCAGAAAGTATCTGCCTACCAGGAAGGAAACGCAGACCTATTGAGAGGTGCCAGACTCTTTGTACAAAGTGAAATGAATGAAGCAAGGCTACGTGCATCAGGGTTCACTCAGGGAATCCCCCCCCAGTACTAACATGAGATTGGTTATGGAACTTTATCCCCACTTTCAGTATTTAACACAGCTGCTGTCTTCATTGTATGGATTGCTCATTATTTAAATTAATCATGATGCATTGTGACCACATTCTTCAGTTTAATTTTATTGATTGTGGCAGGCTTATTTGTAATCTTATCTGTTGCTATGTTTCTCTCAGGTTATGGCGTTGTTTCCTCACAGAGAAGAGCTGTGCTGCTTTGGCATCAACTGCAAGGACCACCCCCTGCAGTTTGAAGGAGCTGAACCTAAGTCATAATAATCTTCATGATGCAGGAATTAAGGATCTCTCATACTTCCTAAAAAATCCCCACTGCAAACTTGAAAGACTAGTGTGAGTTATTGCTGAAAAACGAAACAAAAGACTTTATGTGTCAGTGACTGGGGGAAAGTGGAATGTAGACCTATAATGTGGGATTGACAACTTTGCTGTATTTGGGGGCTGTTTGTAAACACAGCCTCAACATCTACAAAACAACTGCTAGCTATAAGCTGTTAGCTATTCCACTTCATGTCTTGGCCTTATTACCATCTCAATCATGCATTATTTTTTTGATACACAAATGTCATTCATTATCCCTTACCTATTACGCTACACAATAACTCAAGGTCTGTTCCAATCTCATTGTGATATCTCATGAATACTTTAAGCCATGTGCTTCAAAGTATACAGACGTTTACCTGGACTTTAAGTTTAAATAAGTTTACTTATTTTGGAGGTCAGAGGTCAAAGTTTTAGGTCAATGTGGACATGCGTGTGTTCCATTCACATAAACACTCTAACACTTTCTTCAAGTTTGATGATAACAGTGACTTAGACTAAATTATCAACTAGTTAGATTTCTTTCAACTGTAATTACATGCAGCCACACAGGAATTTACAGCTGTGCAGTGGCATGGTCCTGTATCATAGTAAATCTAGCTCTAATCTTTCTTTCTCCCTCTTCTCCAAAATTGTAGGCTTATTACAACTTCAGTGATGGTACATTTCTAAAGCATCGGATTACATGTTGTGTGAGTGTGGGGTATAGTAATTCACTGTGTCATTGTGTTTTTCCTAGGCTGGGTAACTGTTCCCTTACAGAGAAGAGTTGTGCTGCTTTACAAGTGGTTGCCAGCTCAACTTCTGGTACTTTGAGAGAGCTGAACTTAGGTAGCAATGATCTTGGTGATGCAGGAGTTCAGCATCTCTCAAATCTCCTTAGAAATCCTTACTGTAAACTGGAAAGGCTACTGTAAGTGCATGATGGGTAAACAATCTGTGAATTCATCAAAGTTACACTAAACAAAAGTATACTTAAGTATACTTGCCTATGGCTGACAAGCAAAAGTAAATAGATTAACTATACATTTTGTAGTAAAATTAGTACAATTAGTTTGAACTTAGAAGACAAAATTTGTGACACTCTGCATGCCCTACTTGTACATTAAAGTTAAAGTTTACTGGTATTTGGCAGACGCTTTTATCCAAAGCGACATGGACTCAAGGGATTCTGTAAGGGATAATGTATTGTCCACCGGTCATTATAGGAAAATATGTTCCTTCAGGACGAAAGAAGACCTCCCACATTTGCATCAGGAGATATTTTCCAATGATGACCGGCAGACAAAACATTATCCCGCTTATTATATGATGACAGAAATCTTCAGAACGACGACAGAACGTCTTTTTAAATTAAATTAGTAATGTTTTGTAACATAGCAATGCAATTTTGAACTTAAGATATTCTTTAGAACACAGCTGATCTCTTTCATGTTCCATTGTGATAAGTGAATGATCTCTACACACAAAACGATACGCAAATGTGAATCTGATGCAAAAAACCTTCAAACTTTGGGAAAGTCTATTAAAAGTGAATGGATCCTCCCCTAGCATTCTGGAAAACCATATAATAACCAGATTGAATCAACCCATAATCCTGTTCTTTCACGTTGTCAAGGGCTGTCAGTAGGTATGACAATGACAGAATTTGGTACAACATAGACCAAATAGCGAAATGGCAGCCTATGCTAAGTAATGAGGGCAAAAAAGTTTTGTTTTCTTTCTGCCCCTTCTGTTAGCTTAGCTGGCAGGTCAAAAAATGTGTCTGTGTTGTACCAACTGCTTTTATTCTTATACCTACCACCAGCACTCGGTAACTTCAAAGAACAGGGATATGGGCTGGTTGACTCCGCCATTTACCTTTAAGTCCAGTTGCATTATAAAATATTGATATAAATTAATAGTGCACTCAATGTTTACTACTGTCAGTGTGCTCAAATTTTTATTTTCTTAATTAAGTTTAAAAGCAGAAATCAGATGTAATTATATTTCTCCCAGACTCAGCGGTTGTTCTCTCTCAGAGAAGAGCTGTGCTGGTTTAGCATCGGCTTCCAGCTCAGTTTCATCCAATTTGAAGGAACTGAATCTGAGTGACAATGATCTCCATGATGCTGGAATTTGGCATTTGTCAGACCTCCTCAAGGATCCCACCTGCAAACTGGAGAAACTAGTGTGAGTGTTAACATACAGCATACCTTTGGGTATGGTGGGTGAAATACTCGGTATGCAATGGGACTTGATGATGATATGTGTCTGTGTGTGTGCTTGTGTGTGTGTGTGTGTGTGTGTGTGTGTGTGAATACTGTGAGTAGATACTGTAGGTGAGGTATTTTTTTTATTGTGGACGCTCCATGAGACATGACTGAATTATATATTCTATATGCTGTAAGTGGAATTTAAGGGTGCGTGTAAATAAGATTGGTGTTATATGATGCATGGCTCTGGAGTGTAAAGTGTAATTGGAGACACAGAATGACTAGACTGATGTTTTTTTTTCTTTCCTGCAGGCTTAGGAGTTGTTCCCTTACAGAGAAGAGCTGTGTAGCTTTGGCATCAGCTGCCAGCTCAACTTCATTCGGTTTGAAAAAACTGAACCTGGGGAAGAACGATCTTCTTGATGCTGGGGTCCAGAATCTCTCAGACCTCCTCAGGAATCCACACTGCAAACTAGAGCAACTAGAGTGAGTGTTAACACTTAACTAGACCTGTGGAGGTGAAGGGTAAAATATGAGTTGATATGCACAGCGATGAGAAATCTGTGGGGGTATGCAAAACTATTTAGCAGACTTGTCATTGTGTCTCACACAGGTTATGTTGGTGTTCCCTCACAGAGAAGAGTTGTGCTATTTTAGCATCAGCAATCAGCTCATCCTCCTGCAGTTTGAAGGAGTTGAATCTGACTGACAATAATCTCCATGACGCTGGAGTTCAGCATCTCTCTGACCTCCTCAAAAATCCCCACTGCAAACTGGAGAAACTAGTGTGAGTGATAATGCAACAAACACCTTGGGCAGAACTGATGAGTGTAGTACTGGTGTGTTTGGGAGAGAGAGAGAAATCTGTTCTTGAGTGATGCATGGTGAAATCCAGTTTGAAGTGTAATTTAGAGTAAGGTCTGTGTGTGTGTGTGTGTATGTATGAAGGTATGTATGTCATTTTCAGATGTGAAATCTTCCTTTCAGGTTGTGCCGTTGTTCTCTGACAGAGAAGAGCTGTGTAGCTTTAGCATCCGCACTTAACTCGACATCCTGCACTTTGAAGGAGCTGAACCTGAGTGACAATAAGCTTCACAATGTAGGAGTTCAGCAGCTCTCAGACCTCCTCAAAAATCCCGAATGCAAGCTGGAAAAACTAATGTGAGTTTGAACATGCAGCAGTCATAGGGGACCATGTGATGAGTACATGTTTGGGGTTTATGATGAGGCCTAGGCTGTAGTGTGTGAATCCACTTTATTAATCTACATTCTGAAATGTTTTTTCTAGCATTACCTTAGGGTAGTGTTTATTGGTTGTGTTTTTTGGTTACGTCTGGGAAACCTGCAGGGTATGATGATGATTACATGCCTAGCAACAACAATACTCAGACATTCATTAATGTGTAAACCATAAATATTGATCAGATCAGTGTTTTCAAAGACCCGAGATTATGTCTTCAAAAGCTTTATTTTGTCCACACTACTTAATGTTCAGGTTTAAAGGATCCCCGGCTAGTAAGACATGCCAGTCTTATATTATTGACTTTGGCGTCAGCTGTATAAACGCAGTTAAAAAAACACAGCTTTATGAAAAGTTTTACAGAATTGTTTCACTCGTATATTGCCATTGCCTCATGCCTTCTGGGTAAAAATTGACATCACACATGTGCAGTGCATGTCCAAGCTGTTGCAGTGCATAGACACCATTGATATTGTTCCACACTTTTTCTCCTCGCCTCTCTTATCATGTTTTTTTTCACACACATTTTGAGTACTGGCTTCCACGCTGTCCTCCTGATTTACAGACATCTAGAGTAAAACAGCAAAGGCTGAACAGAAGAGGTGTTCATTACACTGTAATCTCTGATTCAACCAGGTGATTTCACTTTTTACCCAGGAAGAGACATAAATGACATAAAACACAATGGCAGTTTACAAACTCTACAAATGAAGGGATTTTCTAAACATTTGAATAAAAACCACTTTGAGTTTTTTAAATCATGTTAAACATCTAAGACCAACATACCTTACCAGTAGGGAATCCTTTTAAGTAGTGTCATTCTAAGCAGTATTTTCCTTAGAAAATGACAAACTGGTTAAATGATAACCAAAATAATTGGTTAAATTAATAGTTGTCAGCCCTAATTAATGCAGATTGACATTAACTGTTAATGCAGTATATCAATCAGAATGTATATTTTGTCAGTGAACATGCATATGTGTGAATGCAACATAGTCAATGGAGCAATAAACGGTGTTTTCTTGGCAGTTTACTTTTCATCAGCAGTCAAGTAGTTCCGATGTATAGTTGCATGTAACAGATTGCACATGCAGAACATATTCTATGAGTGAAAAGGCAGGAGAGCAGCCATGATGAAGAAACATGTCTAACCATAAGACAGGTTATGTTCTAAAAGTAGATCTGGTGTAAGGACTGGAACTTCATCCTGTGGTGTATATATAGTGTAGAGATGAAGAGAATGCCAAATGCCACACACACACACATACAGTTACTTCACAGGTATGTTATTGCTTGTGCTCTCACCCCACAAACTGGACAAATTAATGTGAGTGTAAACACATTAATAATCATTCATCTTCCAGAGTGGATGTATGTATCTTTGAGAAGGAGACACCCGCTGCAGCAGCAGCCTCTATCAGCAACTCCCAAACTTCAGAAGCTGCAGAGCTCTTCAACACAGACAAAATCCAGCAGGGTCCAGGAGTTCAGGATCTCTCTGTGGACACTGCAAAGTGAGCCAGAGGAACAACATAGACTGCACACACATCTTGCAGATACACGCTGTAACAAAAAGCATGGCACTCGGTTAATCTGACATACAGTTAAAGATTTTTCCACTGATAAAAGTTTCCACAACCCTAAAAAAACGTGTTGCCATGTGTGTGTGTGTGTGTGTGTGTCTGTGAGAGTGTATGTGTGTGTGTGTGTGTGTGTGTGTGTTTGTGTGTGTGTGAGTGTGTGTGTGTGTATGTGTGTGTTTGTCTCTGAACAGAAGGAGGTGGAACTGCCAGTACTGTGTCAGCATCACAGACTCTGCCCAGTGGGTTCTGGTTACGCCCACCATCTCTGTGGAGGCTTCTTTGTGTGTCTACAGCCTAAGCTCTCCTGCAGGGAGCTATGAGTGCTCAGAGTCCAGACTGCGGTGGTCATGTGCTGAGCCTGTCACCCTGCAGTACCGTTTTATCAAGGACGAGCTGTACTGGGTCCAGCTACAGATGTTACGATACCAACCTGCTGGTCCTCTGATGGACATCAAGCTTCTGTCAGGTGAACTGGAGGAGATCCATCTTCCCCACTCTCTATGCCTGGGCAGTTCTGACCCAGCTGTGCTAAAAGGCTCAGTCAGAGCCTTGCATGGAGACGACAGTGACAGTGACTTTTCCCTGGAGACGTGTGAGCTGAGGCCTTTCCACTGCAAACTCCCAGGGCAGCGTTTCTCTCTCTGGCAGCTGGTAGTGAGTCTCGGCATCCCAGTGAAAAGCCACTGTGAGGTCCTGATCTACCAGACCTGCCCTGAGCCCCTGATCCTCAACACCTTCCTGGTGCCTGCACCCTCCACCGCCAGGCAGGTTGTGGAGGAGAGATGGAGAAGCCGAGGGGCACTCAACATCTTCAAGCCGCCCCCAGATGACTCCCTCTGGGTCAGCTCCAGATTCCAGCTCCTCACATCCTGTTCCTCAGTGATCACTCCTCCAGCAATGACACTCAGCTACAACACAGCACCAACCTTCTTTGAGGTGTGTCTGGAGAACCCACCAAAGAACTTCAACATGGAGCTTAGAATCGCTGGGGAGAGCCAATCTGTTTGGACAGCTATCATGTGGCAGGGAGCTGATTACCACCGCAGTCGAGATCAAGCAGAAGTGAAGGAGGCTTCTGATTCAGGTTCGGTTTATTTTGTGTGTGAAATGGTAGATCTCTCTTTCTCTCTCTCTGTGTATGTGTGTTTGTGTGTGTCTGTCTATCTGTCTGTGTGTTTACAAATTGGCGTTGTGGTAAAGTGCAGTTGGCCAGGTTCTAACCCACTGTTTTGAGTTCCTGTTGCTTTGGATGAGTGCCTAAACAATGTTTACATGGAGAAGACATCTCAGTGGGGATTGACCTGCTGGTGACTTCTAAAGGTTCCCCCGGAAGAATCCACTGATTTAATTCTGATTCGCTCAGCTTTCAGTGGTGATGGTTGTATTTGGATGATTACATTTTTTGACTGTGATTGTGTTTGTGACTGTGAATGTTATTGATGAACAAATGTGTCATGGCAATAGACTGATAATTGTGTCATTGAGGTAGACAGGTTAAGGGTTTGTGCCATTTGCCACTTGCAGGCAAAATTTTTAATATGCAAAACCTGCAATCAGAACAGTGAAGAAGTGGACTAATGAGGCAAAGGAAGAACTGAAGGACTGTACAGACTGGAGTATTTTTTAAAATGCCACAACTGACCTGGACAAACCTGCTGACACTTAGCCTGGTAATAAAACCAGACCCTCTTTCTACATTTTTGTTTCGCACAGAAGGTCTGGACATTCAGTAGTGAGATTTGATTCCTTGCTTGAGGTATTTAAGTTTAAAAAGACTGGATCAGCCCCTGACTGACAGCTTGCCTTGACTTGTGGCATTTTAGCTCTGCCTTTACAATTCCTCCCTCTGTTCACTGATTTGACAGGTTAAAATGTCTCCTGAGACAATGAGCTCAGTGAGATCAAATCCAGATTAGCACTGTAGGGAGATGATAATAAAGCAGAAGTGCTAGGAAGGTATGGCCAGGCTAGCTGACATTGTGACATCCTACACAGAGACATTCTGCAACTTCAACAACAAAAACACATGGTTCACTGCAAAACTGAGTCAGCTAAGACAGGCGAAGGAGGCCTACAGCAAAGGAGATACAAGACTGTACAAAACCAAAGAGATCAGAGTAGCTAAGAGCTACTCCCTCCACACAAATGGCTGTACCTCTAAAAACCCAGCTGTCAAGTTCCTAAAATTTGCAGATGACACCATTGTCATTGGGCTCATTCAGAATGATGACGAGTCTCTATATTGGCAGGAGGTTGATAAGTTGGTGCTCTGGTGCAGTCAACACAACCTAGAGCTAAACACTCTGAAGACTGTGGAGATTGTTGGGGACAGTGCTGCCCCCCCTCACAATGTCCAACAGCCCAGTGTCAAATGTGGACTCACAACTTACAAGTTTCTGGGATCCATTATTTCCCAGGATCTGAAGAGGGAGTCCAACATCAACACCATCCTCAAAAAGGCTCAGCAGGGATGTACTATCTACAGCAACTGTGGAAACATGGCCTACCACAAGATCTATTAGCCATCTTCTACACTGTTGTCATTGAATCCGTCCTCTGCTCATCCATCACAGTTTAGTTTGGAGCAGCCGCAAACACAGTTTACAGCACACAATTAGGACAGCTGAAAGCCATTGGTGCCCCCCTGCCCTCCCTCCTGGACTTGTGCTCTGGAAGGACCAGGAAGTGAGCAGAGAACATGATTAAAGACTCGTCTTCCACCTCTGGCAGGCGCTACAGATCCATGTGTAGCAAAACAACCAGACACAAGAACAGCTTCTTTTCCACTGCCATCACTCTCCTGAACTGCAGATAAGTGGGTCTTCACCAACTTGGCCATTCACCCACTTCTGCACATTATATACTATATCATACTTTATCATTACATACTTTATCATACTTTGCACACTACATTTTCACTATTGCATTGCATTTGTACTATTACTTGTTGCACTTTACATCCCACTCCCACTAGTTTGCCTTGAATATTGTGCCTTATTTGTATATTGTATCATTTGGGCATTATGTTGACAGGTGCCTATATGTATATTGTTGTCTCTATTGTACAGTATGTGTCTGTATTACCATTTGTCTGCTAAATGTATACTACTACATGTCTATTTGTTAGGCTAAATGTATAGCGAGCTAACACCTACCAAAGTCAAATTTTTTGTGTATGTAAGTATACTTATAAAACTGATTCTAATTCTGATTAATTGATTGATTGTGATGGTCTGGTTCTTGTGGATGTGATTGTAATAGTGATCGTGTTTGTGATTGCACAGGCTAAGCTAGTGATTGAGTTACTGACCACTTACTGTAACTGCAATCCTACAGGTCAGAGCAGCAGTCAGGCTGTGGGTCCTTCAGTCTCTCACAGCCATGGCCATAGGGACATGAACATCACAATGAATAGTCAAGGTAAGACTAAGGAAGAGAAATTCTAGAATAAGAAAGTAAGCAAATCATTGTAGAATATCCAGAGGCAGTTAGCAAAATAAGCAAATTCCATTAGCATATTAGCTACATGTGTAATTTGTCTGTATGTTTGACATTTCTTTTTTTGTTTTGATCTCAGAGGCAGCAGCGTTTGTGGACAAGCACAGACCAGAGCTCATTCGCAGGGTGGGTAACGTGATGCCTATTGCAGATGTACTGCTCTCCAAGGGACTGGTCCACCCTGAGAAGTATTCAGAGATCAGAGCAGCTACCACCAGTGAGGAGAAGATGAGGGGGATCTATGAGTGTCTGCACTCAGCTGGAGCTGGGGGGAAAGCAGCTTTCTATGGGGTTCTACTACAAGAGGAGCCCCACCTGCTCAAAGACCTGAATACACCTGCTTTATAGGCTACAGTAATTAACATAAGGTACACCATGTACACGGTACATGGTTATTGGACTGCATTTACATAGCACTTTTCCACTCCTTCGAGTATTCAAAGTGCTTTACAGTTTGCCTCACATTTGCTCATTCACACACTGGTGGCGGTGGCTGCCCTGCAAGGTATAAACCACAGGACAGTGTTTCAAGCAAATTTAGAAAACAAAGGCATGTTGTTTAGTGTATTAAATGTTACATTACCTTACATGATTAATGAAAGTAGGTAAAGGAAAAGAACCACCTTCCCATGTCCAGCCATCCCTCTTGTATTCCTCCCCTCTGCTAAAGATATTTTGCAGTCAGTTAATGTATTAACCATCATTAATAGTCAGGAAATTAGGGCAGATTAAATCTGTATTCATGACCTGACGTTATATTCTTTAAAGACTGAATAACTCCACATTGAAGATCTGAGTAGACATAGAAGAAAGTCACTGAATGAATCCAGATGAATTTGGCCCTCAAGAGCGCCCTCTAGAGCAATTGTCTACTTTTTTGTTCCCTTTTTTTTCTCTTCACATATTTTACAACTGACTTGCAACCAGTCAAAACATGCCAGACTTGCCACAACGTAGTGTGCCGTTCCGTCACATTGGAATTTTCTGGAATCTTATTTGAATAGTTGTTTAGTAGTGTTGCACTAATTATTGCATGACCAGATTAGTTTATATAGCTTTATATATGTCCAGGGGCTGGGATATTTGATTGTGAATTGTGCACTTGAATCAGTCATTTACAAAGCAATATACTGTATTTTTGTATGAGAAATTATTTTTTTCATTGTCATTTTCAATTCATTTATTTGTTTTTGGCTTGATTCATTGGTTTTTATTATACTGCATTGTATTTACACAACTTAATCAAATGACTCTATCACTGTCACTGATCTTCACAGCTATACTGGTGCACTTACAGACTTACTTTGAGTGTGTGAGAGTGTGTGTGTGTGTGTGTGTGTGTGTGTGTGTGCATGCGCACACTGAATAATGAATATCAAGGATTAACAGTAAGGAAGCAAAGAAACATGTCCACTAGAGGGAAGCAATGAACAACAAATGGTAAGTGTCTATGGTGGTGTCTTGACATTGTTTTTCCTCTTCCTGCTTTCGTTTCTCCTTCTCTTTCTCCTCCACTCCCTATACCTTTGTCACAACTCTACACTTCTTTTTCTTTGTTTGTCCTCTCTTCTTTTCCCCTCCCCTGTCCCTTTAACATTGGTTCCCTTCTCTCTCTCTCTCTTTCTCTCTCTCTGTCTGCCTCTCTCTCTCGCCATTGTCTAGTAGCCTATTGCTAGTCACACTTCTCAGTTCTGTGAAGGAGGAGCTCAACTCGACTCAGCAATTTCCAGTCACCAGACTCCATTTTGATACGATTATTAATGCAAACATAAAACACAAGGGGATAATATATAGAGAGAGAGACTCAATCAGAGGCTGGCTGGGTACTTTATACACGTGCCCTGGTGGAGTTGCAAATTTACGAGTGAAATGGTTGCTGCGTTTCACTACAGGCATCTTCATCAAAAGCAGATGCGACTGAAGGGGATGTGTCGGAACAAGATCGAGTTCAGACAGGTTTGTGCTGAAGTGTTCACTTTGATGGCGTTAATATAAAGTGTTATGTTCCAGTTGACCTGATATCACTGATCAACTTAACTGTGTGTGCATAAATACTGTCTGTCAAGCCCTGCTGTGGTAGACATAGTGACCTGAGGTCATGTTTTGGCTGATTTTTAGGTAGTATTGATATTTGGCAGCCTGGGATATGTCCCAGCCGCAAACTATTAGCAGATTACAACTGGCAGTGCTAACTTCAGGAAACAGCTGGCAAAATTCTGCTCAGTATCTGAAGTAATAGGCAACCTTGCTGTGTGGCACAGATGATGTTTACTGAATGCCACAGCTGTATTTCACCTCTGAAAATATTTGAAGCCTAACTGTGAGAAATATGATTGGTGGATTCAAAAAAAGAATTTAAATGTGTGTGTGTGTGCGTGTGTGTCTCTGTGTGTGTGTGCGTGTGTGTGTGTGTGTGTGTGTGTGTGTGTGTGTATCTGAATTTCTGTATATGTGTGTGTGTTTGATCTACAGGTGGCCCACCCAGCAGATGAGATCATCCCATCCAGTTCCTAGCTGTGTGTCCATTAAGAGTGACAGGTCCATGGACCAACCACCCCGCTTAAACGAGGGACGCAGCCCTGCTGCTGAGAGGTGTGTGTCAATGATGCATTTATACAATACCACAAAATAAGTCAGTTTAGGAATAGTGTGTCTACAAATAATAATGATGTCTAATAATGACATGCTTTTATATGTAACCCCCACACACAGACAAATTTATCTGTGTATACACACACACACACACACGCATACTCACGTATGCACACACTCTCACACATAAATGCAGAAGAGACAAATGAAAATGAATGAAGTATGTGTGTGTTTAGGTGTGTGCGTGGGTGCTCATGTGTGTGTCTATGTGTTTACAGTCCCATCCAGCAGGAGAGATTACCCTCTCCTGTTTTGAGCTGTGTGTCCATGATGAGTGACTCGTCCATAGACCAACCTCCCAAATTAGGAGAGAGACATTCTCCTATTGATGAGAGGTCAGTGTCAGATTAATTTCTTGTTAATGTTTGATCATGTCTTAATCGTCTTATTTTGTAATGTTTAATTGTGTGTGTGTGTGTGCGTGTGTGTGTGTGTGTGTGTGTGTGTGTGTGTGTTTGACTATCTATCTGAATTTCTGTATATGTGTGTATGTTTGATCTACAGGCGGCCCATCCAGCAGATGAGATCATCCCATCCAGTTCCTAGCTGTGTGTCCATTAAGAGTGACAGGTCCATGGACCAACCACCCCGCTTAAACGAGGGACGCAGCCCTGCTGCTGAGAGGTGTGTGTCAATGATGCATTTATACAATACCACAAAATAAGTCAGTTTAGGAATAGTGTGTCTACAAATAATAATGATGTCTAATAATGACATGCTTTTATATGTAACCCCCACACACAGACAAATTTCCCTGTCTATACACACACACACACACACACACACACACACACACACACATACTCACGTATGCACACACTCTCATAAATGCAGAAGAGACAAATGAAAATGAATGAAGTATGTGTGTGTTTGGGTGTGTGCGTGGGTGCTCATGTGTGTGTCTATGTGTTTACAGTCCCATCCAGCAGGAGAGATTACCCTCTCCTGTTTTGAGCTGTGTGTCCATGATGAGTGACTCGTCTATAGACCAACCTCCCAAATTAGGAGAGAAACATTCTCCTATTGATGAGAGGTCAGTGTCAGATTAATTTCTTGTTAATGTTTGATCATGTCTTAATCGTCTTATTTTGTAATGTTTAATTGTGTGTAATTATACAATACCACAAAATAAGTCATTTTAAGAATAGTGTGTCTACAAATAATAATGACGTCTAATAATGACATGCTTTTGTATGTAACCCCCACACACAGACAAATTTACCTGTGTATACACACACATACACACACACACACACACACACACACACACACACACACACACACAGGCACACACATACACACATGGGAAGAGATATATAAGTGTGCTACTTTCTACAGTGGCCCAGACCAAAGACCAGTGTCCCCAGTACCCAGCTGTGTGTCCATGAAGAGTAATAAGACCATGATCCACCCCTTGGCATTTAAAGACTGTGGATCCACTAAGGAGAGGTGACTAAATACTCATGTCTAGACATGAATTGTAACATTACACACACACACACTCACACACACTCACACAAGAAGAGAGAGTGTTTGAATGTGTTTGCTTTTTTCCACCGCAAAGGTCAGTGTCCCCAGTGCCAAGCTGTGTGTCTTTAAAGAGGGACAACTCCATGACCCAACACTTGACATTTATTAACCATGCAGCAACTTTGGAGAGGTGACTTAATACTCATGTCTGTAATATAAAGTGTGTGTGTGTGTGTGTGTGTTGTATGTGTGTGTGTGTGTGTGTGTGTGTGTGTGTGTGTGTGTGTGTGTGTGTGATCTAGCCCCATCCAGCAGAAGAGATCATCCTCTCCTGTACTGAGCTGTGTGTCCATGAAGAGTGTTGTGTCCATGGATCAACCACCCCGTTTAGGAGATGGACAGTCTCCTGCTCACCAAAAGTCAGTGCAAGATACCCATTCGGACATACATTTCCATGCATGCACTCATGTACACACACACACACACTCACAGATAAGAGGACAGAAAAAGAGAGTGTATGGTGGGTTTGACTTAAACAGAGATTTTTTCAAGAAAACGTGAAATTACTAAATATACTTAAATGCCAGTCAGTAGTTAGTTCAGTATCGTAGTTAATGCATGTAAATGTACATGTGTGTGTGTTTGTGTGGTTGTGTGTGCATGTGTGTGTGTGTGTGTTTGTGAGACTGTCCATTTGTCTGCTCATGCGTGTGTGTGTGTGTATTCTAGCCCCATTCAGCAGAAGACATCATCCTCTCCTGTACCAAGCTGTATGGTCATGAAAAGTGATAGGTCCATAGACCCACCACTCAATTTTGGAGAGGGACAGTCTTCTGCTCATCAAAGGTCAGTGTCAGACACAGTATCACACACACACGCACACACACACACACACACACACACACAGAAAGAGGGGGTTTGATGTTTTAACTATTCAACTTTTCATTTAATCAATCATTTATGATACAAGGGTCATGCATCTTGTTTTTTTTTTTACCTAGTTTCCAGACTGATGTAGACTCCTGCATGTCGGACCATGACCTGACCATGTCCTCACCTGGTACACCTCAGGCTCACCATGAATCTGAGGAAGAGGATTTTACAGAGAACAGGTGAGTTTTAAGCACCTGACCATGACAGCTGTCTTGTCGTGTCACCTGATTCCTCTCACTATGATGAAGATGCTCTCATTAAACAATTAAGCTTTTTCAATTTGAAAGTGGTTTGGCTAAAGTCATTTCCTTTTTAGGCTTTTATAAAAGGATAGGCCTATTTTCTGAATTCATGTTTTTTTTCTGTCAAGGTTAAGCCAGGTGCAGTTTTAACACACTTATGCAACATATATCACCCAGCTCGCTGTTTATCTTCTTCACTCATTTAAACACATATTTTACCTTTTCATCTAGATGTAGAAAGTGCCTTTGATACGAGTGTCCCCATGCTGTGGGGATTTGTAACATTATTCAAGATGCATTATTCAGACCAACAAGTTGTGGCCAACTCTTGAACGGAACTTAGATCATACACATGTTTGTGCCCTAACATCAGTTTAATTTATTATCTTATTAAGTGTGTGGATGGATGCGGATACTGTGCAATTTCTCAGTTAGATATTTGTAAAGCAGCTCCATTGAAGTTTCACACATGCGTTATATATTTCCACCATATATGGCACTTTGGACTTGATATAATATTTCTAGGGTATTATTTACCAGGTGTTTACCAGGTGGTGCTCTTCTCCTATATCATGTAAGTTCACTACAAATGGTGTTCTCTTTCCATTGACAGATCTGACTCTTTGTCCTCTGAGAGAAAGTCTCTCTCAAGTCCCATCTGAAAGAAAAACTGCAACACATCCTTGAGGGTTCCTCCAACCCCGTTCTGCTGAGTGACATCTACACAGAGCTCTACATCACAGAGGGGGATGGGGAGGGGGTAAATAATGAACATGAGGTCAAAGAGATTGAAGCAGCAACCAGGGAAAACACTGAAGGTACACTTATTAAGTGCAGTGATATATTTGAGCCACTGCAGGAACAACGCAAACCCATCAGGACTGTTCTTACAAAAGGCATCGCTGGCATAGGAAAAACAGTGTGCGTGCAGAAGTTTGTGCTAGACTGGGCCGAGGGGATAGCCAATCAGGACGTCAAATATATATTCCCACTCTCTTTCCGAGAGCTGAACTTACTGAAAGCAAAACCATTCAGTCTGCTCAAGCTTCTAAGACACTTTGTTGGTGAATTCAAAAGTGTGGAAGTTTTGGAAAATGGACACCATGAGGTCCTGTTCATCTTTGACGGTTTGGATGAGTGTCGGCTTCCCCTGGCCTTTGAGGAAAATGAGACATTGTGTCAACCAACAAAGGAGGCATCCTTGGATGTACTGTTAACAAACCTCATTCAAGGACACTTGCTTCCCTCGGCTCTCATCTGGATCACGTCACGACCAGCAGCGGCTGGCAGAATACCCCAAGGCTGTGTGGACCGTGTCACAGCAGTACATGGGTTTGGCAATGATCAAAAGAAAGAATACTTCAGAAAACGTATCAAAGATCAAACTCTAGCTGAAAAAGTAGTGGAACACATTAAGTCACTTAGGAGTCTACATATTATGTGTCACATTCCTGTTTTCTGTTGGATTTCAGCCTCTGTTCTAGAGAGACTGTTGGAGGAAGCAGAGGCTGGTGCTGTTCCCAAGAATCTCACAGAGATGTACACTCATTTCCTGATCATTCAGACAAGAGTAAAAGAAAACAAATATACACATTTCCCAGATACTGGGAACAAAATGATTTTCAAACTGGGTAAACTGGCTTTTCAGCAGCTGGAAAAGGGCAATCTGATCTTCTACGAGGACGACCTGAGAGAGTGCGGAATTGATGTCACAGAAGCATCAGTGTACTCAGGAGTATGTACTCAGATCTTCAGAGAGGAGTCTGGGCTGTATCAGGGGAAAGTGTTCTGCTTTGTGCACCTAAGTATTCAAGAATTTCTTGCAGCGCTCTACGTCTTATTGCACTACTTCTCCAAGGACCCTGAGAGACATCCAAGCTCCTGCTTGGCTAGTCTGTTTACTGCACCAACTCTTTCAGACCTTCAGATAACTGCAGTGGACAAAGCCTTGCAGCAGTCTGATGGAAAATTTGACCTATTTCTGCGCTTCCTTCTGGGCCTCTGCTCTCGCGCTCACCAACCTGGGCAAACCGTTTTGCAGTACTTCATCACGGATATGTTAAGCACTTCAGTCAGCAACACTGATGTCGCTGACTACATCAAGACTAGAATTAAGATCATTTGGCCCCGGAACAGTCCATCAACCTGTTTCATTGTCTGAACGAGCTGAATGACCACTCTCTGGTGGAAGAGATCCAGGAGTATCAGAAGTCCAGGCGCCTGTCAAAAGTCAGCCTCTCTCCAGAGCAGTGGTCTGCACTGGTGTTTGTGCTGCTGACCTCTGAGAGGAGCCTGGATGTGTTTGATCTAGGGAAATACTGTGGACGTCCATCGGATAACAGCCTCTTTCGGATGCGTCCAGTCCTAAAGGAGAGCAGAAGAGCTGAGTGAGTTTAAGTACATAGTACTTAAGTACACAGTTGCATTGCATTGCAGGAATTGCATACAGTATACTGTGTTATGCTTGTTTCAAATCAAATCATCCATTTTGGATCTGAGCACAATAAGCTCCACTTGAACACAACTATAGCATCATATTTCTACACAACTATACAGTAGCATCATAAATCTTGTTTCAGCTTTATTTGGCAATCCATGGTGTAATGCACATTTTGTGAATGTACACAATCATAACAAATTTGAATTTGTTGTTTATTAAATGCAAGTGAAATGAAAAGATTCTGTTTCCACATAGATATGTTGATAGAAGATTTGTATGCATTAACCTTGTGATATTCATTGGCAGACTTGCTTCCTGCAGCCTGACATCGAACAGCTGTGAAACCCTGGCCACAGTGATCGGCTCACAAAACTCTCATCTCAGGGAACTGGACCTGAGTGACAATAACATTCAGGATGCTGGCGTAACACTTCTTTCCCAAGGCATTCAGAAACCTAGCTGCAAACTAGAGAGACTTTGGTGAGGATCTTAACCTTGACTTATCTTTGTATCTTGAGTATGTTTTTTATACCCTTTTGATGGCATAGATGGGTCTGCTTCTTTAGCATAGTTAATTGCTTAAAGAGCAGTTACGTTTTTAAGTGGTTGGAAGGCTATGCTATACTATTTTGATCATTCTCAAAACTGCACTAATGTTGTTTTGGTCCCAAACAGAAGTCTAGGCTCGTTATCATGCAAACATAGTCCAGGCTGAAGAATACTAAACACCTTAATCCTTTTTCATAGTAGTGCAGAATACATGATACAATTCAGATGCAAGTAGTATTAGGTTTCAACTTTATACAGGGTCCACAGAGCTGCAAATTGTGAAAGGATACCATAAATATTTTGAGTGGTCTTTGGTGTTTCCTACAGTTTGTCGAAATGTGGCATCGGACCAAGTGGTTGTACATCTCTTATGTCTGCTCTACTACGGAATGTCAGTCATCTGACAGATCTTGATCTTAGTCACAATCATCCAGGACATGATGGAATGGATCTACTATGCACAGTGCTTCAGACCCGTGGGTGTCGTATAAATAAACTGAAGTATGTAATCACACTGAACTTTGAATACCTTGTGAAGAATTGTTTTTACATTGGTTGTTCTAAAAAACACACACACATACAAAGCTTCACACTGAAAACTTAATGCTATGCTACTTATTATGTTTCTCTTAACAGGCTAATCTACTGTAACCTCAAAGACAGAAGTTGTAAGCCATTAGCCAGGGCCCTTTCCTCGAAAAACACATGTTTAAGTGAGCTTGACTTGAGTCAAAACAGCATCCAGAATTCAGGTGTCATTGACCTGTGTGTTGGCTTGAGAAACTGCAAACTTACTTCCCTACGGTAGGTGCTCAATGCAAATTTAGCAGTGACATGGAGGCCTACATACAGTAATTGTAGTAGGCTAGTAATAGCCTAGTTAAGTTGTTATATCTGAAAGTTGATACAGCAAATGAAATGGATATTGCACTCATCTGTATCAAGTACAAATTCTAGTAGCCTACTGTACAATTAACAGTTACTTGGTCAGAAGCTTACTTGGACATTTGCCAATACTTATTTCAAAAACACATGTTGCTATTTCCCTTTAAGAACATTGTTCTCATTTCACAATCATGGATGTTTTCCTATTATTCTCTCCTCTTATGTCAGGTTGAGTAACTGTGGTGTGAGAGAGCAAGGCTGCCAGGCTTTGGCCTCAGCTTTGGCCTACAACCCCAGCCACCTGAGAGAGCTCTTCATCAGCTACAATGACCCTGGGCTTCTGGGCTCTCGTGAGCTTGAAGCACTAAAGCAGAAGCGATGGAGCAAACTGGAAGTCCTTAAGTAAGTACCCCACATAGAGCCTCCAGGATTATTTGAGTATCTCTGTATCTCCAAATTGATATCTCCTTTACTATTAAAAGGGAACCCTGGCACATTTGAACCTATATTCCAGTCGTCAAGTACTGTAAGCTGCCAAAAAATGAAACAAATCGGTGCTACCTGGGCAGAGATATTGTGGCTGCAACGAGCCTGCCGAGAAATGACACAAATTTAAAGAGAGGGTCAGAGTACACAAGAGAGAGGATCAACAGTTGGAGGAGGGTGGAGGAGAAGGGGGGTGATACAAGGCCATGGAGTTCAGAAAAACTGGTGGCTTCAGAGTAGCCTAAGTATGTACTGTATATAATATGCATTTGCAGTATCATGTTTTGGCTGATAAACTTCAGGAATACACCTCTGCATCGTTTGCATGTTGTTACATGCTAATTAATATTATTGTGATGATTTAAATATTCAACCATAGCTTTTTGAAAAATTGTATTAATTCATAGATGAGATTAGAAACAAATTTGGCTATCAACTCTTTGGGGCTTTCACGAGCACAGCAAAAATCAACAGAGGTTCATTACAGTCTACATAAAAAGTTTTTTTTTTTAATTTTCTATACCATTACTGAGTTAACATCGATATCTCTGCCCAAGTAGGACCAATTTGTGTTGTTGTTTGCCAACTGACAGTACTCAACAACCTTTAACACTGGAATATAGGACAAAATGTGCCAGCGCTACTTTTTAACTTTGCAGTTTTGTGCTAGTTCAGAGGCCCCACAAGAACAACACAAGATTGATAGACAGATGTACTGAGTTAGATATTTCTGTGTACCAGAATAGTTGAACCACCTATTATAGAATTCAGTTTAGTATTTTTATAGCCTGGTAATAAAACCATCCCCTTGTTGTCCACTTTGTTTCCTACAGAGGGTCTGGACACTCAGTAATAAGATTCAGTTGCTTGCTGGGGGTGTTTAAGTTTAAAAAGGGATCAGCCCTTCAGTAGTAGCTTGCCTTGACTGATAGCATTCTAGCTCTGCATTCACAAGACCATCTTGTGTTCACTGATTGGACAGGTTAAAATGCCTCCTGAAATAACAATCTCAATTGGATCAAATCCAGACTAGCACTGTAGGGAGATGATAATCGAGTGGAATTGCGTCAGACGGCATGGCCAGGCTAGTATTTTTGTGGTTGAATAACTGATTTAAGTCATGTTTGTTTGTTCCTTTGTTTTAGGCTTTAGGAATTATGCATTTCATACACTTGTACCTGATGACAGTGACAGCAAGCTCATCATGGAATCCTGATGTGACACAACAGATATTACATGCAGTATGAAAGAATGAAGCAGAGAATAATAAAATGTCCAAAGTCCAAAAGTCCAAACCATACTGGAATATCGGCTCTGTGACATGTCTTGTGTTTACAGCTTGTCTTTGAAATGGAGGAGTGTCTTAGGTCACATTTTAATATGCAACAATGTAAATAAATAAAAAACTGAAATAAAGCAGCAGTAAAATTCTCCTTTCTAATCCTGTGGTCATTATCTGTACAAATGAACACACGGACACAATGCAATTATACATGATGCCATCCCATCTTTCCAGCGGCGCCGCTAGAAATTTTGGGCCTTATGACAGAAAATTATTTTGGGCCTCCCAAACACTGATTACAATATTAAACTGTTCTCTAGGGCCCCCTATCAGTGCCAGGCCCTTGGAATCATCCGAACTTTCCCCCCCTGGCAGCGCCCCTGCATGTTTACATCCTCAGTTACAATCTGCTGGTTCTGAACACCAGTTTAAATATAACAAAATGGACACAATCAGAAGTAAAACATGCACTATTATAGTAAAGCATGAACAATTGTTGCTTTTTTGTGCAAATTACTATAATTCAGTTTATTTTAAATGCAATGTTACAAATGTTATAATTACTAAAATGAAGTGTTAATATACCGTGAGCAATGTAAATGCAATGACTATTACTTATTACATCTTTAAAGAGAACACAATTTGACTCGATATAGTGAACAATATAATAAACAAACACTTAATAAATAATTAATTTAATGATAATTGAATGTGGAGATAATAGTTGATTTATGCAAACTATAGACAGATAGATAGATTTATCATTTGCTGTTTAAAATCATTTGAGGACAATGCAAGCATACCTTTGACTGGTTCATTAAAGTTTAAGGTGAAACACACAATGGAACCCTCATATGTGCAGACTCAGTATCTGTGGTTTCAGTACTGAAAATATTAATATCAGGTTTCATCAGGTCTTTGGGCAGGTGGGGCTCCCTGCAGTAGAACTCCATAGAAGGCTGCTTTCCACTCATAGATCTCCCTCATCTTCTCCTCACTGGTGGCAGCTTCTCTGATTTCTGAATACTTCTGAGAGTGGACTAGTCCCTTATAGAGCAGTACATCTGCAACAGGCATCATGTTACCCACCATGGTGATGAGCTCTGCTCTGTGCCTGTCCACAAACACTGCTGCCCTTGAGATGTTCCTGGCATCTCTGCTGGCCTGGTAGTGATTATCTTTTTCTATCTCTGAGATGCTCCTAGTGGCCACATTGCATCAAACTGATTTGATTCGAGGTGTCCCTGCTGTTACCACTGGCTTGATCAGTGTTACATGCCTCTAAAATGCTCCTGTCCTTCTGACTGGTCTGGTTGTAGTCATGTTTCCATATCTCTGCTTTCCAAACACACTTGATAGTGGTGACACTGACATCCTCCATCTCAAAGATCTCTGAATGCTTTAAGTACATCTCAAAGAAATTTGGGCTGAAGTTGCTGTACCTCAACTTGATCTCCACACTGGTGATGGAGAAAGGGAAAGATGTCTTTATGCTGAACCAGGCCTTCTTCTAGAGGGATCTCTCAGGTTTGAGCTTGAAGATCTTCACCCCATTGCCCCTCTCCTGATCTTTAACAGCTTGTAGTGCTGCTTGCTCTCTAGGAACCAGGGAGGCATGGTGAGAGTGAGGGGAGAGGTCTAGGTCTTGTAGAGCATAAGTTCACAGTGGACTTTCAAGTGAACCAATGTATCTTTTCACCCTAACTAAATAGTTACCTTGACACTAGCTCAAAATTGCGTGTGTTTATAAACTTACTAGCATACCTTACAGTTAATTAATCATTTTAGAAGCTTAGTAGCATATCTATTAACATATGCTTATATATGATTTTTTTTTTTACTTTTAATAATATATTTTCTTTTTTAGTAAACAGAATCTATTCATTTCAATGGAGACAACTCGTCATTGGACCCTTATAATAAAGTTGCTGAAGTTTAACTACTAATTTACTAATATTTATTGTAATAGTGTATTTAGTATTTATATTAGTATTTATTTAACACTGGTGCTGTTGTCAAATGTCTTACAACAGGTCCGTTTTGCACTGGGAAACAATGAGGTACAATGAGGGAGGTAAAAAACGTTATTTTAAGTAATTCAGATACTTTATACTGACATTCTGCATTTGTGTCTGTGCGTCAACAACATGCCTATTTGTGCATATCGGAACTGATCCCCACTTTCTCCCATAGACATGAACTACCAGAAATCCTTTATTTTTCCCCACGCCAACCCCGCCCTTTAATTTTGGGGGCATTAACCAGACTTGCCGCCTGTAGGCTATCAATTAAATATCTTCCATCTTTGGTAAAACTGTGTGAAAGCGGCTGATGCATCAGGCTAATTTAAAATGGTAGGTCTATAACAAAATTGTAGGCTATTTCAAACAGGAAACTCATGTAATATAGTCTACATAAAATCCTGTCATATCTCCTGTCACATCTGTTCCTGTATTGTGGTTGGCTTGCGACATTGTTTCCTCAAATGAACTCAGTGTTTCTGTGCGCTTAAGGGCTTGCCTGTTTTGACGCCACCCTAACCTTTACTTCCATATTTCTTCCAGTTGTAATTTAGCCAGCTGGCATAGCAGGAGGCAGTCAGCTAAGACAGACACGAAAGGAACCTCAATGCTACTATTGGCCACTTTTTATTTGTGGTGGATACAGGCTAGAAGCGCAAAGGATCACCTTCCGAGTCCTTCACTAAGTGGAATTATTGTGGCTATTTGTAAGCTTAAGCTACTCTAACCAGGAAACTGGCCGCTGTCAACACGCAGATGTGTATGCTACATTGAAGTGGACTACATTTTAACTTATTCGTAAACAGAGAGGTTAGTAGAGTTTGTAATCTAGTTTGCAGTCTGTGTTTTACTGGATATAACGTTACGCAAACCCAAGAACTTGTGTCTACACGGCTATAGGACTAACTTACAGCCCTAGTGAGTTGCACATCCTGGGAAACCTGACGAGAATGATCAATACGCAGATTGAGTGGCAGAGATAACCCTTCAAAAAAAAAGAATAAATCCGTAAGAATAAATCCGTTTTTATCAAAAATATCTATTGCGTGTTTGGCTTTAGTTTGTTTTTATTTTGGAAAATCCTGTCCACTCAAACTAGTTTCACTTTCAGTTGCAAATGTTTGTAAACACACCATCATAAGGGTTTTGCAGCAGCCTGTTTTACTGACGTTTTAAAATTAGTCTTAATTATTACTTCAGCCAACAGTGGGATTGCTTGGGGTTATATGTTTCAAATCACGTAGTGGCATTTAGCCTACCTCAGACAAGAATGCCAAGATGGGCCCATCAAATGGTTAAATAATCTTAACTGAGATGTGGTCCTAATAAATTGGGGACAGCCACAAAGGCATTCATGTCATTCATTTTAATCTTTGCGCACATTTGGATCTGGGTTGTATGTGAATAGTCCTATTTCTGGTGAAAGGCATCATTGGTAAAGGCCTGATGGTTTTTCAAGGCAGGCAATGTCTGCCATTTTTTAGTTTAATCTCACTGGTCACTAAAACAGCTGCGGTACCCTGACATCTATACTATTATCTGTCTAATCAGGCCCAGAATGGAACCAAGTGGTTCAGGAAGGCCTGGGTCACTCTGTGCTTCTGAAGCAAGTGACGCTTCAAAGGAACAGCCACCAAAATGGCACCAGAGGACTGCAGCAGTGAACACAGGTAGACTCATGCGCCTTCAGTAATCATTAACAGAGATTATCAGAGTAATTTGATTTATATCTCCACATATGTTGTTAAGTTCCATGAGCATATCACGAGGGAATGGGTTGTAATTCACAGGTCAGGATACAGAGCACCCCCTGTTGTCTGTCATAGTGAACAAAGGTAATGGTATTCACTTCAGGTTGTCTCAACCAGCACTTCAGTATCATCAGAAAACTCATGGTCACTTCGTCACACACCGTTACACTACATATTAAAGTTAGGGAAAGTGGATATGTTTAATTAACATGTTTGTTAAGTGAACATTCCATTCTGTTGTAAGTACATTTAGTACTTCTTGAGACGGATTATTCCCTTTGAAATGGCATGCTTTGAAAATATTTGTAGACATAGCCTATACATGTACTGTATGTAACAGAGAAATGTAATTGAATGTAATTACTTGCAGAGACACAATTCCAGAAGAAGACACCACCCGAGTGAATTACAAATCATTCATGAAGGAGGAGTACAAATATCTCTTGGGACAAACAGACACATCAGACTCCTCTCTCCTCCCTGATATTGATACAGACATGTACATCATCAATCACACAGAACTTACACAGATGGTTTCCGGGAAGCCTATGTTGGAGGAAGTGCTTGTCGGATATAATGATATTCTGAGACAAGAGAATCCCATAAGAGCTGTTCTCACTGTGGGTATCTCTGGAGTGGGGAAAACTGTTTCTGTACAGAAGTTTATTCTAGACTGGGCTGAAGGAAAAGCAAATCAGGATGTCCACTTCATATTTCCTCTGCCTTTCCGGGAGCTGAACTTATTGAAGGAGAAACATTATAGTCTACTGGACCTTCTACAACACTTCTGTCAAATTTGCATGAAGACAACACTTGAAAACAGCAAGAATAAAATCATGTTAATCTTTGATGGCCTGGATGAGTGTCTGTATCCCCTGGATTTCCAGAACAATGAAAGCCTGTCTGATGTAACAAAGCCAGCCTCAGTAGATGTGCTGCTGACAAACCTCATCAAGGGGAATCTACTTCCCTCTGCTCTTCTTTGGGTCACCAGTCGACCAGAGACAGTCAGCCGTATTCCCTCTTCCTTCATTAATCGAGAGACAGAAGTACGAGGTTTTAGTGACTCAAGCAAAGAGGAGTACATCAAGATGAAAATCAGTGACCAGCATCTAGCCGAGAAAATTCTTGAACACCTAAAGTCATCTCCTAGCCTCTATAGCATGTGCCAAATACCAGTGTACTGTTGGATACTGATGATAGTTTTACAAAGACTTTTAAGTGAAACGGAGAGTGGAGATATCCCACAACTCTCACTCAGATATACACTCACTTCCTGTTAATTCAGACAGATATTAGCAAGGAAAGGTGTTTATCACCTAAACACACAGCGGGAAGTATCATATTCAAGCTAAGCAAGCTGGCCTTTCAACAGCTAGAAAGGGGTAACTTAATTTTCTATGAGGATGACCTAATAGCCAATGAGCTCAGTGTCAGTGAGGTGTCTTTGTATCCTGGAGTTTGTGCTGAGAGGTTGAGAGGCTTTAAAAAGGAGTTGGTCCTCCACTTTGTACATCTTAGCATTCAAGAGCATCTTGCAGCCCTCTATGTGTTTCTCAACTTTGCCAACAGGGAGGAGGGTACGTGTTGCTATCCTATAAATACCTCCAAACTTTCTTGCCTGTTCACAGCGTCAAGTGTGTATGAACTTCTTAAGAGTGCTGTGGATCTGTCTCTTCGCAGCGAGGATGGCCAGCTAGACTTTTTCCTGCGTTTTCTGATTGGTTTCTCACTTGAATCCAACCAGACACTCCTGCAAGGTCTGCTGAAGCACAAGGGCAGCACCAAAGACATTAACAGAAAGACAGTTGAGTACATCCGAAAGAAAATCCAAGAGAATCCATTCCCAGAGAAGTGTATGAATCTATTTTTCTGCTTGAGTGAGCTGCATGACTTATGCAGTCTGGAGGAAGAGGTCCAAAGCAGGATTAGCTTGGTGAGCGAATCAAGACACAGTTTAACCCCTGCGCAGTGCTCTGCAGTGGCGTTTCTGTTACTGAACTCAGGGAAGGAACTGGAGGAATTCAACATGAGAAAATACACCAATGCAGAGGAATGTGCTTTAAGGCTGCTTCCAGTCCTCAAAGCAACCAGATCAGCTCTGTATGTAAAAACGAGCATTTATCATCCCAGTGTATTGTTTATTGATTTTTGTAATTACCTATTGGCTGACCAGCATGCTGGAGGCAGGCTTGAAACTATTTTTAAAAGTTACAAATCTACAAATAATACTCTCATGCTCTATGTAAGGAAACTCTAAGAGTTGTGATAATGTTACAATACAATTTGTGTTCCAGGTTGTGTAATTGTAACGTAACAGCACGAAGCTACAAAGCCCTGGCATCAATTTTGAAGACAAACACCACTTTGGAGGAACTTGACCTGAGCAACAACGACTTGCAGGACACTGGATTCACCCAACTCTACCCTGGACTTAAAGACTGTAACTTACACACAGTGAAGTGAGTCATAGCAACGGTGTAGAACAGTATATCGAAATGGTTTAGCACCATGAGCACTAATTAATTTGATAAGTAAATAATGTAAATAGTGCAATGTGTCAGAATGTAAATAAGCAAATTAACAGGTAAATAATAATGCGATTAGTCTATACAGCATCATGAGATTCATGAACAGTTATCTGTCTTCTGAAGACTGGCACAACAGTGCACAAACATCAATATGCAAAAATAAGAGATATTTAGCAGATGTTATAATCCAAAGCCACATACAAAGACTATAGGTTTTGAACTCATGTTCAACTCATGTTGAACTCTTGTTTACTACATACGTAACAGATGCTAGCTTTGCGTGAAGTAAACCTCCCTCCTGACATCTAAAGAACCTCCAAGTCAGTTGATTGGGATCCTGGGCTTTTTGGTTGTCTGGCTAGGGCACTTGACTCCCAATCCGAGGTTGTTGTGAGGTCACAGGTTCAAGCCCCATGCTGGACTGTGCAGGATGACCTCAGTTACACATACAAACATGACGCAGATCACTGCACTGCACAGCCAACAATTATCTATGCACAAGTAGACAGTGAATGATGTAAATGACTTATCTATACATAAGTAAATGAAATAAACTGATGACAAATAAGTAAGTAAAGACATTGTAACTTTATTTTGTCATTTTTAACTCAAGGTTATGGTACTGCAGTCTGACTGCGCAAAGCTGTGAGCTGTTGGCTAACATACTCAGTCACAACACAAGCCTAAAGGTGCTGAACCTCTCCAGAAACAATCTGCAGGACTCAGGACTGAAATCGCTCTGCTCAGGCCTGCTGAGTTCAGACTGCCAGCTGCAGAAATTGAAGTGAGTCTTAATGCATTTAACTAAACTGGAGTCCTGTATGTTTGTGTTTGTTGGTTCTTGGTAGATGCTTTTTTTCCTAAAGCGATATCAAATATGAAAACACTAGAACACACCAGAGATAGAAAGTACGTAACTAAAATGTAAAATGTAATAAAAAATTTTATGTAAAAATTGAAGCAAACAAATAATTTGAGAGATGGTTAAAATAATGCTAATACACAGAAACAGATCAATACACGCAAACTGACAAAGGCTAGAAAGAGTGATAAACATTAATCTAATCCAGTGCACAATAAATGACTAGAGCTATAATGTTCAAAAATAAATGAATACATCAATAATAAACTGTGGTAATCCTAATCTGGTGGCTCAGCCAAATCCATGTCCTGTAACCTGTATTCCAGGTATAGCTAAATAGCAGGACTGTCCTGTAATAGTCCAGGTATAGCCATTTAGAGATATTACTTCAACTTCTGATGAATCTCATTCTATATGCTGACATCATTAAAGTATAATACATAATCCTTTGCTAACATTTGCGTATGGATCAGAAACATAAGGGAGATGTATTTGTTTATCATCTAGAGACAATGTTCCTGTGGTTATTAATGGTGCCATAACAGGAAATAAAACATATAATTTGATTTGATTTGAATTTAAAGTAACATATCTTTTAATGACTCCCCAGACTGAATGACTGTGGCATCTCAGCAGAGGGCTGGAAGGCACTGGAGCCAGTGCTCAGGTGCGAGGCCTCCAGCTTGAGAGAGCTCAGCCTGAGTGGAAACAAACTGCTAGATGTGCGCCTCTGCACTGGCCTAAGTGACCCACACTGTAAACTAAAGAGGCTTGAGTGAGTGACCTAGTGACAGCTGAACAGCAACACATTATATTTATGTTCCTGCTCTTTTCAAGACAATTTACAGTGGAAAGGGGACTTCACTAACCACCACCAATGTGCATCACCTACCTGGGAAGAAGAAGAAGTCTAACTACACACCATAATCATTCCTACTTAAATATCTCCATCATTTTCATGATAGATGTTCTCTCTGTTAAACTACTCTGGTCAGCCTTCCTCCTGGTGATAATCCCTGTCCTTCTCCCATGTCTTCACAGACTAAGAGATTGTGGGCTCACTGCTAGCAGCTGTGCATTCTGGCCAGAGTCCTCAACTCCCCTGTCTCCACACTAAGGCATCTCGACCTGAGCAAGAATGACATACAGGATGCAGGGCTGAAGCAGCTCTCAGAGGGAGCACAGCACAAGACACTGGAAATATTGGAGTAAGTCGTAATGGGCAAAGTGAGGCTTTGAAGCAATGACACCCATGAGCTCACACATGCTTCTACAGCGACACCTGGCGGACTGTTTAGCTAACAATACATTTAGACATTTTAAGTGCTTTGAAGCATGTGTGTGTGTTGGGAGCTTAACACATTGTCGACGTGTGAGTTTTGAACGTCATATTCCTTGGAGTAAGTGAAATAGTGAGAGAAATAGGGGAGACAGTTGATACCTGCTTTCCATTTTCGGTTGAGTTTAATTTGTTGCACACATACATTCTTTTGTTTCTGTTATGACAAGATATGCTTGCTGTAATGTTTAATTATAACAGGTTTGAATATAACAACCTCAAATACTGTGTCTGACAGCATCCAGGTCTGAGCCCTTAAGCTGTGTGTGTGTGTGTGTGTGTGTGTGTGTGCGCGCGCGCGCGTCTGCATGCTTATATCCCTGCATGATTGTGCTTGTGTGTGTTTTCTAGGCTCAGATACTCAGGCCTGACAGCATCCAGCTGTGAGTCACTGATGTCTATGCTTCCCAGCCTGATAGAGCTGGACCTCAGTGGCAACAATCTCCAGGACAAGGGGGTCAAGATGCTTTCCTCATTCTTATGTGACCCCAGCAGTAAACTCAAAAAGTTACAGTAAGTTGCTGTAAAATGTTGTCTCATTTACAGTATGGTTATTGCTTCTATGGCAGGCCAGGTAGTCAGCGATGCCTGTGTTATGTTCCGCTCTAATATCTTTGGGTATGACCATTAAGTCTTGACTCTCTCTCTCTCTCTCTCTCTCTCTCTCCCCCTCTCTCTCTCCTACTTAGGCTGTCATATTGTGACGTGTCTGATGTTGGAGGAGCTGCACTTGCTTCGGCTCTGAGTTTGACCTCAGGCGGGCTGGAAAAACTAGAGTTGACTGGAAACCAACTGCAGGACCCTGAATTAAAGCTCAAACTCAGGGGTCTTAACTGCATCCTGTGATAAGCACGGGTGAAAGATTTTATACACTTAATTTGACAACCATTTATCAGTCCTTTTAGACTGTATGCTATGTACTGGATTGCTTTGTGCTACCGCTTGAAATATCTATTTATGAAATGTGATGCAATGTCAGCAAGATTGTTCAACATATCCTGGCTGACTTAGTCTGAATATCTATGCAGAATTGTAGCTTTTTTTCTAACTTCTCAGTTGAAAAAGAAGTGCACTTTGTTAGTTTGTTCTTGATTTCTTTTTCCAAGCAAAAGCACTTAGTGACCTCGAACAACAGGACTATAGACTGGAATGCTCCAGAATTTTCCTTTATGTGAAAGACTAATGGATTTTTTTTTACCATGTATTTTTATGAAATGCATTTAATTGCTATTTTTTTAGTTTTGTATGACATATATTTCAAAGCACTTTAATTCATTTTAAAACCTTTAAATACGTTGTTCTGAAACACACTTTAATAACTGTGACTGAAGGGGTGTGCGTTTAAAGGAGAAATCTGGTGTGAATCAAACATTACTGAGAGCTGGCGGTAGGTTTGAGAATTTGAGAATTAACAAAATGGCAGCTAACGCTAACTGATAAGGGCACAATTATGTTTTCCTGTGCCCCCCATTAGTTAGTGTTAACTGCTGTTGCACAAATTCAGTCTGTGTTGCACCAAATTCTCTCATTCTCATACCTACTGACAGCTCTCAGCAGCTTCAAACAACAGGGATAGATTGATTTCTCCTTTAAAGTATGCTTTTGATATCATTCAAAGGAATGTATTTCACTATCACACTCTTTTTAAGAAAACACTCTTACACAAGAAATATGAATGAGTGTGTAAATGAAGATCACTATTCAGAAATTCACTTGAATGACAGTTGAATTACTATTTAATTCCAAATTAATATATTATCAGGATGCTCTGAAATTTAGTTGCACATTCTAACCACAAGCTCACTTTTGCATAACGCATTTTAGTACATTTTTCTCTCTTGTCTTAATAAATGAGTTTCAAGTGTACATTAGATATAAAGTGGATATAAGACAACTTTCGATGTGTGTATGTGTGTCCTTCTGAATGTGATGAGAAATTTTAAATAATTATAATTACGGAATATTCCATCCACACATGTCAGCATTAAGCTTATGTCAGTAAGTCTTTGAGTCACTCAAACAAATGCAAATCTGCCTGGCTTCCATGAGATAACATTTCACACCACCAGTGGGCAGTAAAGCAAAACAACAGAGAACATACTTTTAACAGCTGATTTGGTGCTTAGTGATTTTTGGTGTTCAGCCATAAGACGTTATTGCAGTCAGAATATGACTTCTGTTTGTTTTGTGCGGAATTAAGGAAGATATGAGGCTTATAGTTACATGTAAACATCAATTTTCAAAAATGCAAGGAAGTTATTCCCTTTTTTCTCCCTTTTTCCCTTTTTTAATATCTAGGTGCTAAGTTATTAACTACTAATAATTAATAATAACATATTAAGCCATGTAACCACATACCTGGAGCTGCAGCACACAGTGCACAGCACATTCTCCAAACAGCAGAGCCATACAGCTCTATCATGCCACACAGAAGGGGAGGAGTGAGTTAGACTTGTGTGTT
>PYXC01002020.1:1502500-1510000 GCA_015244755.2 Tenualosa ilisha
GTGTGTGTGTGTGTGTATGCGTGTGTGTATGCATTTTTTATCTGAGTCTCAGTAGGTTGTTTGGGCGCAGAGTTTTGGGCGGGCTTTTGTGTGTATGTGTGTGTGTGCATACGTGTGTGCATGCATGTGTGTCTATGTGTGTGTGTGTGTGTGTGTGTGTGTGTGTGTGTGTGTGTGTGTGCGTGTTTTGATGTGTGTGTGTGTCAGACTCATTGAAGGGCCTTGAGACTCTAGAGGCTGATCCTCTAGAGAAAGATAAATGCTGTCAGTCAATATAGAGATTCGAGCATCGCTCATGAGAACAAGCACAGTTCAATACTCACAAAGACAGAGCTAGACAAAGGCAACACTGAAGCTTAACTCCTTCACAGACATACAAACACACACACACACTCAAAAAAATGCTTACAGACACACACACACACACACTCACAAAAACCACTCACACACACACACACACACACACACACACACACACACACACACGATTATACTTGATCAGTTTAATTGGGAGTACCAGTACTACTTCTTTGAGAGCCTACTGCAGATATAGGACAACACACAGGAGTGTGTATGTGTGTGTGTGTGTGTCTGCACGAAAAGAGTGCCTTCTTCAAGCAGAGCCCTTTGCAAGCATACCACAGGTACAGACAAACACAGCTATCTTTGTGTGTGTGTGTGTGTTTGTGTGTGTGTGTGTGTGTGTGTGTGTGTGTGTGTGTGTGTGCGTGTGAAAGGTTCCCTCCTTCAAGCACAGCTGGGTGGGTGTGCAGACAGAGCTGAATCAGGCTTACGTCCCATGCTAGTAAATATTCAAAAGCACATAATGCATTCCTGGAAACACATCAGAACACACACACACACACACACACACACGTCCTCATTTGATATACAAAGCCTTAGAATGCCAGTGGATTGACTTGAAAAAGATTTCCTCTTTCTTCTCTGAACCGTCAAGCATGGCCTTGGTGTCAAGCTTGGCACACACGTTGTGTGTCTGTATGCTTGTCGTTTGTCTCTGCGTCGTGTGTGTGTCACGTATGTCCCGGTTGAGTGTGTGTGTGTGTGTGTGTGTGTGTATACATGTGCACATCGGTGCCTGGACACGTGTGTCTTTGTCGTATGCTTTTGTGATCATGTTGTCATAGACCCCTGGCTGTCTGTTGTTATGTTGTTCTGTTTGAGTCACAAACATCAAACATGTGCTTTCATCTTTTCTCTGTATCTGTAGCGTAGCAAATATGTTTATCACTGCAGAGGCCTTCTGTTCTGTGAGCGGCTACTGGCTTCCAATCCATTTTGATTCTCTCCTTTAAGACATTGCTACGGGGAAGAAAAAATTTGGACTCTACAGCCACATTCCTATTGGATTGTGCTATCTGTTAAAAGCATCCCTTCTACCCCTCTCTTTCTCTGACACACACACACACACACACACACACACACACACAGCTCAGAAGAGTTACAGAGCAGCCATTTACAGTAAAGTAGTATATGTGGTAGCATGCAGATGGACACTTAAGGTTGTATCCTGCAGACAGGCTCTTAAAACAGCAGTAGGCAACACTGCTTCTAAGATGAGAGCAATCAGAAGCCCTACAGGATAGCTTTTCCATACAGAGATACTGGATGGCAGACAGCCAGAAATGCACTGATAGTAACACACACACAAAGCCAGGCAGGTCTTAGAGCTTCATAGAAATTTCACGTCCTGTTATGAGCTGGTTTGACATAAGTGGTGAAGTATGGAAGTTGACAGATGCTGCTCTGTTGCCAAACACTCTTCATTATGACAGAGAGAGACATCACCTCATCATCTGGACTATAAATTGTCATTTAGTCTCTGCCATGGCCCATAGAGGTGCCTGAGCTGGGCCACCTTTGGCCCAGACCTTTTCCAGAAAGTGCTGGAATGTACTGTCTGACTGCCATACCAACAAGTCTGGCTGTCAAGCTGCAGCTTTATCACCCTAGAGACCCGTTTTGGATGGGGTGGGTTGACTGTTCTCTCTGTCTTTGAGCCCGATGTAGTCTGGGAATGGATCTCTTTTTCCCTTTCTGTGCCTCCAGATTATGTTTTACAAGCAACAGTTTACAGTCATTACGAGGATTGCTACAAGCATTATTTATTCAGGGTGGTGCTGAGGTCTTATTTATCTGAGCTCTGGCAAGGTGTCTGCAGAGCCAGATGAAACAGACGACAGAAGCGATCATTAAAGAAACAGAGAAAACAACCTAAACAAGAAACACTAACAGGCAAGACCTCACATCAGTAATGACAGTGAAATCCATGGATATCAGATGGTGATGCAGTAAGACTGCACTTTTATTACACTATTGCACTTTCAACTTAAAATACTGCAAATTTTACATTAGCAATATACACTCTGGTTTTTCATTGTGTTGTAGCTTGAATGTTATCCTCTTTTGTGAGTCGCTTTGGAAAAAAGCATTTGCTAAATGCATAAATGTAAATGTAACTGTAAATATAAATGCAAATGTTAGACAGAAAGTGAGGAGATACTAATTTGGTACAGATCTATCACCCATCATGCACACTCACACACACCCACACCCCCCCACACAGACAAGCGCGCTTGCTGGGTAGTGCATACGTGTAAAAGAGAAGGAGGGCAGGATTGAGTGTATGTTCATGTGTAGAACTAACAAGGCTCTTGTCACTCATTGTCAGTGAAGCTTGTTTTGTCAGGCGATCTTTAGCCAGTCTTCATTAAGTCAACTAGACTATCAGGCAATGCCTCAAACATGGAAGCAGTTAAACATACACCTGCTTGTTGCAGGGAAAAACAATTAAAACCGTGTCAAGTCTTATCAAAGAAACACTAGCCACTGAACTGAAGAAAACTAGCTATGATGTTTCTGATGGCTTCTGATGGCACCAACATCTAAATGTCTCTACTGATTAAATCTTTACTTGATCATGAGTGTTAAGGGGCTTCGTAGTGTACAGCCTTGGTTTTCAAACTGGGGCCCAGAGACCCCCAGAGGTCCGCAGCACATTGCCAGGGGTCTTAATTAATGAATTATTTAATTAATGGATATACTGTATGTCTGTATGGTCAAATTTGTGTGGTCATTGGAAATTTTTCTGCTCCAGGAGGGGCCCGTGGTCCAATGAAGTTTGAAGTTTGATATTTTGCTGTCTTCTTTGCATAGTGGCCATGTATGGTAGAAAGTGATACCAGAAAGCCCGACTGATTTGCATGCTGCACCTCAGTGGATATCTGGTCCACTCTGTGGTTCGGTGTTTCTGACACAACGTCAATACAGTTTTTTTTTGTTTGTTTGTTTTGTTTTTTTATTTCATGGTCAGTTTTGGATGTTTTAACCTAAAGATGTTACACATACGTTAGCTCCTTTACAGAGTTATTGGAAATGCTGAAATAGTTTTAAGTGCATAAATAAATACATAAATAAATAAATACAATTCTGAATGCATAATTCATGATTTGCTGGCTTTTGTGCGTGCCATAGTCTTGAACTTTAGGTTTCTTCCTCCAGTGAGAGTTCTTCTCACCCTCACAGATAACAGAGGATTAAAAGAAAAAGAGAATAGACAGAAGAAACCAAGGGAGTGAGTAAAGGAGAGGGAGAGGAAAGACAGAACAAGAGGAGTGGGGTATGAAAGCAAAGGGAGAGAGAGAAGGAAAGAGGGGGAAGAGAGAGATGTAGGAGAGTGTGGAGGAGAGTAGAAGAGGAGTGGAGCTGATCTGACCTTAATCAATGAGCGCAGGAGGATAGGGGAATCAGGGCGAAAGAGTAGACTCTCCTCATCTCTCACTGCAGTAGATGATTATGGAGGGAAAGGGAAAGAAAGAAAGGAGTCATTCTCTCTCCGTTTTCCTTTGCTGTGGTTAATTGAGGAAGGGGAAGCGAGTTGGACTGGGAGAATTAAGCTAATGTGATTGGAGTCTCCTTCAATTAGAGATCACAGGGACACTAGTCAACCAACCAACAGTCCTCTTTGACTACATTCACAAATTATTACATGGCTGTAGACTCTCTCCTCATCTCTTTCTTTCTTTTCATTTAATTTTTCTCTCTCTCTCGCTCTCACACACACACACTCTCTCTTTTTTTCTCTCTCTCTCCTCTCTCTCTCTCTCTCTCCCCTCTCCCTGGCTCTCAGTCTAGTGGAATGACTAGATAAAGGGGTTTGTTCAGTTTCTCTGTTTGACAGTTAGACGGGAGAAGGAACAAATCATCTCGAATTAAAGACAGGATAAAAGTGTGTGTGTGTGTGTTTCTGTGCATATATATGTGTGTATCTCTTTGTGTGTGAATATGTATGCTAAATTGTCACAGTGAGAGGGAAAAAGAGTGAGAGAAATAACTGAACAAAAAACTGCAATTCAAAGCAATTCAGAGGTGGCAAAAATCAATCAAATTAAAAATCAATTGATAACATTCATCCAGTCTGATAAGCATCATCATAACAATACATTTGACAGTACATCCACCTTCCAGACAGACAGGGCTTGGTGCAGCGTCTTTGAATGGTCAGAGACAGTGTGTAAAATTTCCATGCAGATACACCACCCGAGCATCAGGCACATCCTCCATATCCAATCTTATAGAAGAGGCCCAGAGAGGGGAAACCCCCACAGGCAGCAGGAGCAGAGCAAGTCCGAGCCTGTCCGACTGCTGTCTGTACAAGGTCAGGAGGAGAAGACTGATGTGTCGTGACTCTGGGAACTGGCTGGCGCTGGTCTGGTCTGGCGGGGATTTGCTTTGCTTTGCATGCCTCATTTCAGAGCATGCCTTTTCACAAAGGTCAAGGGCTGGGAAATACCACAGCTTCCAAAACTTTCACACACAAACATGCGCACACACACTCATGCATATAGACACACACACACACACACACACACACACACAGACTAGAATTTCATTATGGTACACAAGCAAAGAATTTTGTCATTACCATATGCAAAATGAACACAAACAAACACACACATGCAAACACACACACACACACACACACACACACAAACACACACACACACACACACACACACACACACCATAAACACACAAAGCATACGTACACATAAAATGCCAGTACAAAGCAGTTAGCCCCCCTCCTTTAGATCTGTATATTCCACACAAAGCTTCAGCTGAGCTTATGAGAGACAAGCTTCATCTGTCAGTCGGCCACTGCCAATCACCTACCAGTGAAATTACAGGTGTCAATCACACACCACACACACACACACACAGGATAAACGAGGGAATAGAGAGAGACCAAGGAAGGAGGACAGGATAGAGAGCAGAAGGATGAAGCGAGAGAAAGGGATGAGTGTGTGCATGAGAGCAAGAGAGCAAGGAGTTGGAGAGGGTGAGGAAGAGAAAGAGGAAAGGGAGAGAATGGGAAGAGAGATAAAGGGAGAGAGGGAAGGAAGAAAGTAAGACGGAAGGCAAAGAAGAGAGGGAAATGAAAGAGAGTTGGAATGGAGAGAGTAAAGAGAGAGGGAGAGAGGTGATGAGGCAGACGGAATAAGGGAGGCAGAGGAGAGATTTAATTAAGATGGCAGACACTTTTTAAGAGCTCAAATTTTGTTTCATCTCCACTTTCTGTTTGATCTCCCGCTCTCTCTCTCTCTCTCACACACACACACACACACACATACAAACATACACATACATATACAAACACACACCCACGGACACACACACACACACACACACACACTTTTATGGTTCCTTATGGCCTGATATTCTATTACTAGAGAGCATTGAAAAGGTAAATATTTGTAGATAGTGCACTAATGCTGCTTCTCCTGCTGGTGTTTTTCTGTGTGTGTGTGTGTTTGTGTGTGTGTGTGTGTATTTGTGTGTGTGTGTGTGTTTGTGTGTGTGTGTGTGTGTGTGTGTGTGTTTGTGTGTGTGTGTGTGTGTGTGTACTGACAGTCAGCAAATAGAATACTGACCAACACATCATCATCCTGGCCGTTGGAGTTTTCAGTTCTACCCTCTCAAAATGGGGCACTATACTCTTCTGTCCATCTTTTACTTTTGTCTGCATTTCCTTTCCATAGTTACATAAAAGAAAGGGGGAGGACACAGAGAGAATGAAAGAAAATAAAAGTACAGACAAGAGAAGAAACAGAGAAGAAAAGAAACGCAGGCTTCCCAATTACATCAAGCTGACGCTGTCATTGTTGTTTTTGTTGTTGTTGTCTGTGTGTAAATTTGACCTGACAGGATGCCCATTGTGTGTGTTATCTGTGTCGACACACTAAGAGTGCAAGACAAAGACACATAAAGAGTCATGGCTGCTGAATGCTCTGCGTCTAAGGCACATATAAGAGTGAAGTTCGGCTGTTCATTGCTCATGCAGGCACCCTGTCCAGAGGGTCAGAGGCCCAGGAAGAGGCAGTCAGACCTCCATCGTCCTCTGCGTTCTGAACACACGTAACAGTGAAGCTGGGTCAGAACCAACACCGTCAGCCCATTCTGACTGGCAGTGCCGCCTGGGACTTGACTCATGGTCTGATTTGTCGCTCACAATCTGAATGCTAAAATAGGACACAAACATTACAAATTTTTCAAACCCTAACAAGCATTAACCTATACTTAAGATACTTTTTCTAAACTCTTCAAAACACCTACATCACGCAATTAGCAGTTAATTTTGCCAAACAACAGTTAAATTTCTTTACAGAAGCACATTTTGTTAACAAGTCGATATTTCAAAATGCTAAAAACTTCTCTCTATACATGCTAACACCACCAAACCACAGACAATCTGGCTCAAAATCAAATAATTCTGCCAAACACTACGTCCACCACTAGTCCGGCTTTTCAATCTAGGACCGTGTTTAACTAACAAAGACTTGACAGACAAGACAGTTAAACAACACATTTAAGTTTGAAGAGGAAGCATCAATAAAGGTACATCAATATTTAGATACAAACTGCCTTTGGCATCAGCCATGTCTTCGATCCATCTAGCAGCGAGCTGCTATCAGTTGATAGCTGATATCAGGGGCGAGGCGCTTGCACTACTACTTTGAGACAGGGACCAACTGGTGAGGGTGGCTGGAGGAGGAGATGGCAAAGATGGAGAAGACTCAGACTCTAGGTGTCTAGGTGTTAGGCTGAACAATTTAAACGTCCACTCACCTCTGATTGGTTGTATGTTGGTGTATGGTTGTATGAATTGTATGAATGGATGACGTAGCATAGACCACAAGACGTTCTAGAATGAATATAGAGTAGGCTATGATTTTAGATCAGTGAATGAATAAATGACTTGGCTGCACTAGAAGTATAACTTTTACCCTAAAATACCGTATCTCCTAATATAGCACTGTCTTTTTTTTCCTAATCTAGCACTGGTCTTTCTCCTGATCTAGCACTGGTCTTTCTCCTGATCTAGCACTGGTCTTTTTCTTAATCTAGCACTGGTCTTTCTCCTGATCTAGCACTGGTCTTTCTCCTGATCTAGCACTGGTCTTTTTCTTAATCTAGCACTGG
>PYXC01002020.1:1515000-1527500 GCA_015244755.2 Tenualosa ilisha
TGATTACAGCAGACTCTACGCTCTCCATAGCTACATAAAACACCTTAAGATTGCTAAAACCAGACTAAAAACAGAAGGATGCGTCATGTTTAACAGCGTGTTCCCATGCCCAGTAGCCTACTTCAAGCATTTGCTCAGAGCTGTTGTTTAGCAAAAAAGGCTACGCTACGCAGCATACAAGTTTGAAGCATGAGCAGAGTTTACCCTGGTTCTCTAAATATGCTGCAAACCAGTAGAGTTGTAATGTGAAAGCTTTCTTTCATTTTGATGATTTAATTTCAAATCACAAATGAAGACATACCCTTACACAGTAATATTCTTAGCTGCCAGAGACCTTTCACAGGCGCAGGTGGCATAAGCTATTGCTAGTTCACTAAAAAGAAATGCCTGTAGCTGAACAGTCTGTGAAAATGTAAACATTATGACATGTTTAAACTCATGGGAATAGGAGAAGCATGTCAAATTTAATGATGAAGCATGATGGAGGCATACTGATAACCTTGAAAGAGGAAAGTGGCTGTGTACCGTTGCCTGCGTTTGTCCTAAAACTAGCCATGTGTGGTTCTCTGTGGCAAGCCATTTTAACATAAGATAGACTACATTACATTATATTTACATTTACATTTATGCATTTAGCAGATGCTTTTATCCAAAGCGACTTACAAAAGAGGATAACCAAGAGGATAATCAAGGTACAGCACAATGAAAAAACTAACAAAGATTGCATATTGCTAAAAAAAAAAATTGCAGTATTTGAAGTTGAAAGTGCAATAGTGTAATAAAAGTGCAGTATGGAGAGAGATTAAGAATAAGAGCTTAAGTGCATTTCTGGTATTCAGAAATTCAAGCCAGGAGATATTCTTGGAAGAGCTGGGTCTTCAAGAGTTTCTTGAAGGTGGAGAGGGTATCTGTTGATCTGGTAGCAGTTTGAAGGTCACTTTAACAGCGTGGAACAACACATGAGAAGAGTCTGGATTGCCCTGTGCGAGGTGTTGGCTGTGCTAGATAACGTTCCTGGGAGGAGCGAAGTGGTCGGCAATTATGACAAGCCATTTAATACAAATGCTATTTCAGACATCACAGTTACTGAAAACATTGCAGCTGTATGTACAGGAAACAAAGTGAAGATATAACTCAATACAACAACAACAACAACAACAACAACAACAAGAACAACAATAATAATAATAATAATAGTAATGATGATTGTATTCTATTCTAGTCCATCTCACCTGTCCCCTGGTCTTTGTATTCTGTCACTTCCTTCATCTTCATTATTTCTTCTCTTCTCTCTTCTCTATCACTTCCTTCCTCTTCATTATTGGTTCTTTCTTTTTATTCCATCGGCCCTCTCCTTTGTTCTGTCTCTGTATTCTCTCTGTTCTCTCTCTCTCTTTCTCACTGTCTGCTTTCTCTCTGTCTGCTTTCTCTTCTTTCTCCTCTCTGGTATCCATCCCTCTTTTCTCAAATTTGGCTGAAGGCTACGGTTCTTTTCAAAGAGTCCTGAGCAGTGAGCAGGAACTTTTATACTTACAAACATATCTCAGACTCATAAATACACTGCATACACACAAACACGCACACACACACACACACACACACACACACACACACACACACACACACACCACACACACACACACACACACACACACACACACACACACATGGCCTTCCTTGAAGTGGTCTAGAGCTGGTAGTCAGTAGCATGTCCTTCATTATTACAGGAGTGATCAGGGACATGAACCATTTATGGATGAACGATTGAAGAGACGGTGGGCAGATGGAGAGAAAGAGAGAGAGAGAGAGAATACTGTAATACGAGAGAAAGAGACAGAACAATGAAACCATGAGAGACAAAGGCAGATGGGAAATGATGGCAAGAGAGAGTGAAAGAGAGAGAGAGCAAGAGAGGAGAAATGAGAGAAAACAGTTAACTAATGAGAAAGGAAGGCAGATGGACAGATGGACAGAGATTGAAAAAGAGGAGAGGGAAAGAGAAAGAAACTGAAGGCCTGGAAAGCTGGAAGAAGCATCCTTGAAAGGGGAGAGATGAAAGGTTTATTGTATGTGATCTGACTGCAATGCACATGAGGAATCAATAGTGTGTGTGGGTGTGTCTGTCTGTCCCTGTAAGTGTGTGTGTGTGTGTGGGGGGGGGGGTTGTATATGTGTTAGACTCTGACCGTGTCAGTGCAGCACTAGGTCAGATCATGAGTAATCCCACTCAAAACACTTACACGTCCAGTGATCCCCGACACTGAGACGGAACAGCTGCCTTCAGAGTAATCCAGAGTAAGTCCATCAACCACGTGTTTGTGTGTGTGTGTGTGTGTGTGTGTGTGTGTGAGAGAGAGAGAGAGTGAGAGACAGAGAGAGAGAGCTTTCCTACTCTTAATATTTGTAAGTGTTTTAATATCTGTGCATATGGTAGTATGTGCAATATGTGAGTGTGTGTGTGTGTGTGTGTGTGTGTGTGTGTGTGTGTGTGTGTGTGTGTGTGTGTGTTCGTGCCTGCATGTTTGATCTTTCCTTTGGTTTTCTTTTGGTAAGCACTCATATGATGGACAAGGTGATGCACCTTAGGGACCCAGAATGCAGACTGAATAAATGAATAGATTTCCCTGCCCTGTGTATGTGTGTGTGTGTGTGTGTGTGTGTGTGTGTGTGTGTGTTTATGTCTATTTGTTTACACTTCTTTCACCCACATTTGTATTGCAATCATATTCTCAGCATGCTCTCAAATTAAATAAATATTAAACCTTAAAATATTAATGGCTGTCTCCAGGGTAGGTTTCTCTCTCTTTCTGCTTCTCTCTCTCTCTCTCTTTCTCTCTGCCTCTCTGTCTCTCACTCTCTCTGTGTGTAGGGGATGTGTTATGCGCGAATATGTACTGGTAGCAAGAAACTGGAGACTGAGGATGCGTGTGTTTGTGTCTGTATATATCATGTTACACACACATGCAGTGCACTCCGTGCATAGTCTGCGTGAATTTTATCAAAGGTTATATATCCATCACCAGAATTGCAGAATTCATCAAAAGATTATATCAAGTGGATGTCACTGATTAGCCTGTAGCTCCCTTTCAGCTATAGCCTAGCTATATGCTAATTGGTGTAACTAACTTCAGGCGAATTATGCTAGGCTACAATACCAGTGCAGAGAAGGTGGGCACACACAGAGAAGAGAAGACTATACATCCTCTTTTCTATTTCAAGGGTAGATGCCAAATTAGCTTGTTTCACTCCAGAAAAGCTTCTTGTGTTCCACTAACCTTAATAAACTATTTAAGTTTGTCTAAAAGGGGTAAAAATGTCTGTGTGTGTGTGTGTTTGTGTTTGTGTGTGTGTGTGTGTGAGTGAGATTGATGAATAAGAGTGAGGGTAATGTTGCAGCCAGTGTTTTCCTCATGCTTATGCTCTGGCTTTGCCTAGCCTCTCCATCAATAATGTGGTGAGAGCTGAATGCACACACATTCTAATGATCAAACACACACACATGAGGACACACACTCCCTGATGATCAGGCAGATGAACCCTGAGCCCTCATACACACAACACACACACACACACACACGCACACACACGCACACACTCACTTACACACACACACACACACACACACACACACACATACACACACACATACACACACACGCACACACACACACACATACACACATGCACACTCACTTACACATACACACACACACATACACACTCACGTACACACACATACTCACAACACACACACACACACACACATACACACACACTAACACATACACGCACACACACACTGTGTGTGGACATTTGTAGTAGGATTAGTTGTTGCAATCTGATTTTTTATCATTCTGGATTACTGTGGCTTTGGATTTAATTAGTCTCACACCTCATTCCCATCTTCCCTCTCTTCTCTTCCTTCTTCTTTTTCTCTCTCTCACTCTCTCTCTTCTTCATTCTCTTTCGCACTATCCATTTCTCTCCATTACATCTCTCTATTCTCCTATCTCTCCTTCTGTATTCCGTCCTTACACGTGGCCTTCTCCCTCTCTCTCCATTTGTCTACCCCCCCCACCTCTCTCTCTCTCTCTCTCTCTCTCTCCCCTCTCTTTCTCTTCATCTATGTCTTCTCACAAGCTAGTCATATTAATGAAAATCAAACATTCTGTTGGTTGCCATGGTGCTGTAAGTTCATGGATGGGAGTAAACACTAAATGATTAATATGCCAAGCACACAGAGTAATTAGTCCGTACGCATGATCATGCGTTCATTAACAACAGAAAGTTAATTATCTTTAACAAATATAGTAACCTACAAATAAAGCAGTCTATCAAATCAGAGCTCAGAACAAACTGGGAGGGGCCAAGATGCTGTTTCGTGACTGACTGCATGTCAGACATCCCTTATAATCAATCATGTTCAGAGTGTGAAGAGACAGAGTAAAGCATACTCTTTAAATTTGTGTGTGTGTGTTTATGTGTGTGTGTGTGTGTGTGTGTGTGTGTGAATGCATGCGTGCTGTGCTGGCATAAGGAAACAAGAAACAGTTTGAGGTAGCAGTTACTCAGAGGTTTGTAGTCTACTCATGATGAATCTACGGCTTAACTACGGCAAGTTTGTCCATATGGTGTTTTTATATGATCACAGCATATTAGGAGCAGAATAAGCTGACAAGGACACTGACTCCTCAGCTGACTCCTCTCTCTTGCACATGCAGAACAGTTTTTTTTCCCTTTGGCCTTGCAGATCAGGTCTGAAATTTGCCCTTTGATTCTGAGTTGCGGTATATCATCTCCATTATATCTTTGTAAGGATAATGTATTGTCCGCCGGTCACAGTGGGAAAATAAGTCCCGACAGGACAAACAAATGGGACCAGGATGAGAAACAGAGTGAAAGGTCTACTTATGTAGGCGTTAATTTGAAGCGCCAATCCCATTTCCGTTGACAACTGTCATTATATTTTTGCAGTTGTCATACAGATAGACATGACATTCACCTTCATCAGGAGTGTGTGTTTGTGTGTGTGTGTGTGTGTGTGTGTGTGTGTGTGTGTGTGTGTGGGTGTGCTTGTATTTGCGTGCGTGTATTTATGAGTGTGTGTGCGCGCGCGCAAAGTGCACGCGTGTGACTGTGTCTGTGTCGCAGAGGAATTTTCTTCAGTGTTTACTTTGTGGATGTTTGGGATATTTTATGTTTTGTTTGTGTTTGTTGTTGCTAATGTTTCTCTGTCACGCTTCTACTCTTCCCTCCCTCCCTCCCTCCCTCTCTCTCTCCCTCCCTCCCTCCATCTCTTGTCCCTTCTTCTCTGTCTCTCAGTAAACAAGCACAAACCGTGGATTGAGACGTCTTACCATGGGGTGATCACAGAGAATTCAGATGTTGTTGTGCTGGACCCTCCACTCGTGGCCCTGGACAAGGATGCCCCCATACCCTTTGCAGGTGAAATACACACACACACACACACACACGCACACACACACACACACACACACATGGTGGAGTAGTGGTAACACCACTGACCGATGATCAGTCGATCCAGGCTTGATCCCGAGCCCCATTGTGTGAGTTTGTGACACTTTGGACAAAAGTGTCTGCTAAATGATGTCTAGAGGGTTAAATGTAGAGTAAAAACACTGGATGTCAAATTTGAAAACATGTCACACACAATGTTAATGGAGGACTGCAGGCCGAAAGACTTTTGGTGTCTCCTACAGAATTTGTAAGGATGTTTCAGTATGCAGTACAGAGGGCTTACAGATCTCAAATCAGTGGAGTGAGAAATGTTTGAAAAAAAAGACAAGTCTTTAGCTGCAGAATACATGTCTCTCTCTCTCTCTTACACACACACACACACACATACAGCCCCACTGTTTGTCCCTCAGGCAAACCTGGCAGTGTGTGTGTATTTTGCTGCTACTGTGACTGTAAAATAGTGTGTCTGCTTCCTGCAGTAACTTTCATACAATGTGTGTGTGTTTGTCAGTGTGCAGTGCGAGACTACATACATCCCTCTCTCTCCATCTCTCTCTCTTTTTCTCTCTCTCTCTTCGGGCTCTTATCTGGCCTTGATCTGGCTCTGGTTTGGTCCTGATCTGGCCCTGAACTGACATTGGTCCACTTTGTCCTGCATGGCTGATTCCAGTGCAGTGTGTTTGTTATTTGGCTCTGGCTACCTCTAGAGTTGCACTCACTCTACCTATACTGTAGTACCAGTGTGGATGTCTATGGGCAGAGAATGCTTCTGCGTTGGTGAAAGAGGGTTTTAATCTGCAGAACTAAACTTTTCTCTCTCTATTTCACTCACTCAGCATGTGTGTGCGTGTGTGTGTGTGTGTGTGTGTGTGTGTGTGTGTGTGTGTGTGTTGTGATCGCCTCTCGGTATTGAAACAAATACAATAGAGAAGCGAGAGAATGTTGTACGCCAGCGAGAGTCATTGTTCGACTGAACAAATAAATACAAGTACAAATAAACAAATAAACAAAAGCCCCCATTACTGTGTCACTCACCCTGAGTCTGTGTGCCTAATTGAACTAGCATGGCAGACAGCTTAGAGTGTGTGTGAGGATACGTGTGTGCGTGTGTGTGTGTGTGTGTATGTGCCTGAGGATGTGCGTGTCCATGTGTGTGTACGGTAAGTGTCTAAGCATATGTGTATGTAGTTTCTTCTCTAAATGCCTGCAGTGTTGGGGGATTAATGCTGGCATTATGAGTTCAGATAAATTGAGAGTGAGAATGTGTGTGTTTATGTGTGTAAATGTGTGTGTGTGTGTGTGTGTGTCCGTATGTCAGAAATGCTTATAGATAAAGCCTGTGGATTTATTTGCTAGGACTATAAATCCGCTCAAACAGAGAATCTTCAGCCTGCATTACTTTGCTGAAGGTCACACAGCCTCCACAAAAGTGCCGTATGAAAGGCAAGTTTGACAGCTGTTAGATGATTTTCAGCCCTCTCTCTGGATCTGTGTGTGTGTGTATATCTGCTTCTGTGTCTGTGTATGAGCATGTGAACATATGTATTGTACTCTATGTGTGTGTGCGTACGTGTGCGTGTGCGTGTGTGTGTGTGTGTGGTATATGTGTGTGTCTTAGAGGGAGATCTGTGCAGCACAATCGATATAGGCAGTTAAACACTTCTGATTTTGCAATAGATATCAGCACATGAATTCTTAGTCTAGTGTGTGTTTATTAGATATAGTGTACTGTGTGTGTGTGTGTGTGTGTGTGTTTGTGTGTGTTAATAAGTGTTGTTTGAAATTGTATATGGTTCCTAATAACTAAAATTAACAACAAAAAATGAAAGACCCTGTTGTTGGTTTAGTGACCTGATCTCCGTGGTTATTGTTCCCTGTCCCACAACAGCAAGAGCTAATGCACTATGAAGGCCCTCTAGATAGATACCAAATATGAAACTGCTAAAGTCTGATTCAAATATTGAGACAGGAGCTCTGGAGGGTGGTGTGTGTTTGTGTGTGTGTGTGTGCGTGTGTGTGTGTGTGTGTGTGTGTGTGTGCGCGCATTTGTGTGTGTGTGTGTGTGAGTGTGTGTGTGTGTGTATGAGTGTGTGGAGAGAGAGACCGCTGGTGCCTTTTGGAAAGCTAATTGAATGAGTCGAGAAAAGTGGGCGATGCTTAGGGGCTGTTTTTAATTAGGCAGAGGACACACTCTCTCTCTCTCACACACACACACACACACACACACTTACATGTATGCACACACACACACACACATACACACACACGCGCACACACATGCACACACATACACGCACATGCACATGCACACGCATACACGTACACATACACATACACACACACACACACACACACACTCCAACACACCTCACTCTCGTTCCTAATTCTCTGAATATATGAGAGTGTGATTGAGATAGTGTGTATGGAATGAAGAGAGGGTGTGTGTGTGTGTGTGTGTGTGTGTGTGTGTGTGTGCTGTGAACACACAGCTATTGGAGTTCAAAGGCTTTCTTACTGAAACCAATTAAAATGAATCAGACAAAAGTGAATTAGAATAGTAATGAGAGTCTATTTCCCCACATTTTTCTCTTCCTCTCTCTCTCTCTCTCTTTCTCTTTGTCTCTCTCTCTCTCACACACACACACACACACACACACACACACTTCCTCACTTCTCCCATTCTCTACATCCCCAGTTTCCTTCAGGATTGCTTCGAGGCTTCCCTCCTCCTCCTTTCTCTAAAGTTTGAGAAGTGGAAGACTTTTCTTTTTTTTATGAAGTTCAAAGGACCATTTGTTCTTTTACACTTTATACACTCTATATTCACTCCATCTTTGCCATCCACGTTTCCACGTTTTTTTTTTTTTTCATTTCATTTTATTTTCATCTGTTTATTCATTTCTCCTTTTTTTGCTTGATATTTCTTCTAAGGTAAGAGGAGAATGAGAGTGAGACTTCAACACACCTAGAGGTAATTGGACAGCATTTACATATGCACTGAATTTCTGTAGCTCTTTAAGGGCTGTACAAGGTTTGCCATTCACACACACATTCATACTCTGGTGGTGGAGGCTGCCATGCAAGGTGCCAACCTGCTCGGCAGGAGCAATTTGGTTTTCAGTGTCCCAGTTGCTCAGGGACACTTTAATGGGGTCAGTTGCCAAACGGCACCACTACCACACACACACACACACACACACACACACACAACACACCCATGTCCTCATGCTGACATACACGTTCCCATGATGCATCATGTTGTCTTTCCATTTTCCCTCTTGTGGTCCATTCAAGCAGAACAGGAAGTTGTGAAGAGCTGTCATTGTTCAAGCGTAATTGCTCACAGTTAATTAAAAAAAAAAAAAAAAAACATTAACATGGGCGGGGGGGTTTCAGACATGGTGAGAGAGGCTGTCTCTGAGGTGTGTGCGTGCATGTGTGTGTGTGTGTGTGTATGTGTGAGTGTGTGTGTGCACACATATGTTTGTGTTTGTGTGTGTGAGTGTGTGTGTGTCTACTCATATTTCTAACCCAGTGGGACTTCACAGAATATTACCCTGATTGCATTTGTTTCTTCATGAAGAAAAAAACAATTTGCTCATGTCATCTTCTCTTTCTGTCTCTTGTTCTCCCTCTTCCTCTCTCTCTTCCTCTCTCTCTTTCTGTGTGTGTGTGTGTGTGTGTATGTGTATGCATGTGTGTTTAAGAAAGAGAGAGTTTTATGCAAGTAAAAGTGTTTTCTGCCAACTATATTTGCATAATGGATTGCTTCAAAGCACACAGTAATATCTGTCTCATGAGAATGTGTGAAGGGTAGAGGGGGTGCCTTTGTGGCTTGATTTTTTAGTGTATGCTTAGTTGTATAGAGGTCTGTTCTCCATTCCATATGCCAGAATTCACACACACACACGCACACACACACACACACACACACACACACACACACACACACACACAGACACCACAACCTCATGTGTAATGCTGACCTAGTGGACCTCAGGTCCTTGAAAGTAAAACATACTCATACACACACACACACACATGCGTGTGCTCACACACACACACACATGCGCGTGCTCACACATGTACACTCGCGCACACATCACATACAGATGTGTCATTAGCATGTTAAGATTATAAATCAGTGCATTTATTAATCACTAATGACCCCGAATGGCAGTTTTGTTCCTTTATGTTGTCAATGTAACGTATAGCAATATAACAGTCAAGATTAACAGACAGATCAATGCAACCAAACACGCATCCATCCATCCATCCATCCGTCATACATTCATCATGTGCTAATCTAGGACACTGAGCAAATGTGATTTGTTTGTACACTATTCACCAACACAGTGGTGCTGTTCCGCAGGAGAGATTTGTGGGTTCCGTATCCATGGTCTGGATGTTCCGTTCGAGGCGGTGGTTCTGAACGAGACGTCGGGGGAGGGACAGCTGCGGGCAAGGGAGCCAATCGACTGTGAGCGTCAGAAGGAGTTCTCCTTCCTCATTCAGGCCCATGACTGTGGAGCAGGACCCGGTGGCCCTATCGGCAAAAAGTCTCACAAGTCAGTGTGTGTGTGTCTGTGCATCTGTGTGCACATTCGTATGTGAGTGTAAAGTGTGTCTGTGTGTGTTTATACTATCTCTGGTGGGAAGGAAATGACCGAGAGAGAGAAAGAGATAGACAGAGACCAAAAATGGGCTTATTTCAGACTTCCGATTTTTTTTAAACTAGCCTCAATTTGGAATGAAAAACAAACCATGTTTTGAATGTGAGTGGAGTGATTCAGCTGAGTTCACAGCTAGTTGCTGCCCTGAGTTATCCTCAGTGCTACCCTCAGAGTGTGTGTGTGTGTTTGTATATTTATATGTGTGTGTGTGTGTGTGTGTGTGTGTGTGTGTGTGTGTTTTGAACTCATGGGTAACTTTGACTCACCAGCTAGCCTCTACCCTGCTAGGCTTGGCACTGACTGAGCACTGACACAGGCTAACAGGCACACTACACTGGGATCATTTTAATTTTGAAAACAGAAATGGAACTCTGACAACAATTCATTAAATACCCTCTTTTATTAGTGCAGCATATTCATAGGTTGGTATGAAACCATACAAACACTATGCAGAGCACTACAATGTTTAAATTTAACCGAAAACAATATAGGCTGCAATAGGCAATAGGATGTTGGACTTAAGTCAGTGGTTACAGCTAACCATGAGGAGATAGATTATGTGCTAATGTACTGATAAATTGATGTTCTCTTTCATTAGGACGTAGAGTGAAAGATCAAGGTCAGCTCGGGGTCAGATCAGAGTCGTATTAGAATCACACTGGACAAGTCTGCCGAGACTCATCTTGTGAGTCGGGCCAGACCAAAGCCGCGCACTGACACCCAAAGCATTTAGGATTATTTAGAGGTTTTATTCCCACACATCCATCTCATGAGCCATCAGCCACCATCGGTTAAGCCTCAGTCAGGCTGAGCCACTGTTGACTTTAGAGTTCCCTGACTGCGCAGCCTAAGAGCCGGATCACTGCCAGTTTCCTATCATCTTCCCAGAGCTTTACCAGTCAGGTTGTGTGATTCAGGCTTATCATTTGAGGACAGAACACAGATAATCACACAGATGTAGGGGACACTAATCCCCCAGATATTAGCTGCCTTTGTATAGAGATCCTAATCTGGCACAGTTGAGGCCCTCACTAGACCCAGACATGGCACAGATGCGGCTTGGATACGGCCCAGATGAGCCCCGATTTGTCACACGGCAGGGTTACGGTAGATGCTTTCTATGCCAGGGTTTCTATTTTAGCACCCTGTCATCTCACTAGGTGCCTAAGGCATTTGGTCAGCCATTTATTTCTTGTATCAAATTAAGGATTAAAAGGCAGAAGAGAAGATATAAGAAGAGAGGAGTCCACAGAGAATGCACAGCCTTAAGATGACTCGATCCACCATATTTTCCGTTCCTGATCAGACGTAAGAGGATAACCCGTCTGCTACTGAGATTCAGGGTGACTCTGTGGGCAAATCCTCAGGAATATTTAGTGTAATTTATGTTTATGGATCAAACCCCTTGCTGGAGGTCCAGCATGCACCAGCATCTGTATCTCTCATCATGTGATGTTTATGTTTATTACCCTAGGCTATACTGAATGTATGATAGCTCATAGATGCTACAGTTTCTATCAATTCAGATTCTTATCAATTATTCATAGCATTTCCTCATACTTTACAAAGCCTAAGGCCTTCAGACCCTTAAGCAGCATATTCGATGGAGTGGTAAGAAAATTAGGGGCTGTTCTCAGGAGCAAACCTTGAGTCAAAGCCAACAGAACCCACGTATAGTTAGTTAGTTAGTGTGCCTATCCCCTACAGAAAAGAAACATATTTGAAATATGTTTGGACAAGCACTTACTGTATGTGTATATAAATATTTGAAAATGGCCTAATGAAGTTATGTATATGTTCAGTAATTTGCAATATACCAGAATTTTCCGATTATTAATCTGTGTGTGTTTGTACTCTGGAGGGAAGGAAATGACAGAGACCAAAACTGGCTTATTTCAGACTTCAGATTTTTTTAAACTAGCCTCAATTAGGGATGAAAAACAAACCATGTTTTGAATGTGAGTAGAGTGATTCACCTGAGTTCACAGCTAGTTGCTGCCCTGAGTTCAGATGCTACGAGCCTTATTGGCCTTATTGCACTAACACTGACTCACCGGTTGTCCTCCGTGCCAACCTCTGAGTGTGTGTGTGTGTTTGTATATTTATATGTGTGTGTGTGTGTGTTTGTGTGTGTGTGTGTGTGTGTGTGTTGAACTCATGGGTAACTTTCACTCACCAGCTAGCCTCCATTCTGCTAACCTGGCACTGACCAAGCACTGAGACAGACTAACAGGCACACTACACTGGAGTCAAAATACCAGAATTTTCCAATTATTAATCCATGTTAACATTAATAATTTTGTAAAATGTCTTTGTCTGTAAGGGTTAATACATGGGTGAGGGCTACAT
>PYXC01002020.1:1535000-1577500 GCA_015244755.2 Tenualosa ilisha
ACACACACACACAGACATTGCTTTTATTGACCAAGGTAAGACCTACTCTTTCAATGTATGCTGTATTTCTTTATGCACATGGTACACAGTATTCCTGTAGTTATTTACAGTCTTTCTCTCACACACACACACACACACACACACTTTGCTGCCGGATGTTTTTCATGTTTTACCTAACAATTGATTGACAGCTCAGCTTGTCAACAAAGAGTGAGTCATTAGGGTCAGTTGCATTCAGGGGCACACACATTCAGCATGGTGTCTGAAAGCAGTTCATACATGCCTTTTTGATTGGTCGTCACACTAGTCCCTGACCTTAGTACAACACAGCATTCTGGGTAATCCCAAACTATCATAGATCAGTGAAAAGCCATTCTATCCTGTTTTGTTAGTTAGAGAGAGAGATTCCATTTAGTGCTATTTTGAAAGGCACTAAGTGTGTGTGTGAAAGTAAGGCTCCACAGAGTATGATGAGCGTAATGGATAAATAAAGAAGGATGGATGGATTATGAAGATGGCTGTCAATATGCTCAGCACTCACTGATAATTAGAGAGACGTGAGATATACGCTCACTTTAGGACACACACACACACGCACACAAACACACACACACACACACACACACACACACACACACACACACATCACATGCTGTACATCATCAACATTATGAACACATATGAGAGAGGAGCAAACAGAGAGGGAGAAACACAAACTTTATACTTTCACACCACACACACACACACACACACACACTGCCATAAAACCATACAGCACAGTGTCCTTCCTCCCATTTTCAGTGGTGTCGACTTTCTCTTGTTGTTCATCCATCTCTCTCTTTCTCTTTGTCTCTCTCCCCTCTCATTCTCTCCCTTCTCCATCCTTTCCCTCTTCGACATTCTCTCTCTCTCTCTTTCATTTTCTCTCCTTCTTTTATGTCCTCTGCCTCTGCATTCCCTCTCTTCTTTAGCCTGATAGGAGGCAGAGAAAGTGCAGATTACATATAAAGTCAATCAGTTCAAAAAGAAGAAAATGCAAGAGGATTGAAGAGAGGAGAACATGAAAGTGGAGTGGGGGAAGGGACAATGGACTAAATCTGTGCACATTATCTATTAATCCAGGAGCATCTCTCTGTATGTCTGTTCTTTGTAATATACAGTATCTCAAACAAGTTGCCCAACTGACTTTATGCTTAGTAGGTGTCTTGCTAAAGGTGCATGTAAGTACAAAGAAATCATTAAAAGAAGCATTTATTGGGTGTTTCTTAGTTTTGCTCCTCTCCTCCCTCTACCCTTCCGCTACACACAGAGAAATGAATGCACACTTACAGACAGTAGCCCAAGTGTAGTTTCAAATAAAGCTTTGTGTGTGTGTGTGTGTGTGTGTGTGTGAAATACAAACTAACGTTAAAAGACATGTCTCTGGCCATAGCAATATAGAGGCTGTCTCTGGATGCAGTCTGCCTGCAGGCAGGGAAACACTGAGCCGAGTTCTTCCCCATAAAAACTGACTGACCTACTGCAATGCCCATTCAATATGAGGTAAAACGAATGCAGTCATGCAGCGTGCACTCTGGCTTTGAATAAACAATTAGCAATTCCAACAGCGCCATGAAGAGTTACTGCGGACAATGACACACGCAGTTGAAGAGCGTTCACATGGTACTACGGACATTGCATGTTAACATACAGCAAACCCCAAACCACCTAGATAATCAGAATGTTGAAGCATCATTACCAACATGCTGTAGACATTAATAGCTTCTCACCACATCTCTTCCATCCCTCCTTAGAGGCTAAGAAGCTTTAATTCCTTCAAAGAGATGGAGAGAGGAGAGGAGAGGAGAGAAGGATGGGAAGAGAGAAAATGACAGGAGAAAAAGAGAGGAAAAAGAGAAAAGGAGAGAGGGAGGAGAATATGGAGAATATGATAGGATAAGGAAGTGGAGATGCTTGTTGAAAAGGGAGATGAAACAGTGACGTAAATAAAGGCTGACAGGGCAGAAGAGGTGTAAGGAGATGAGAAGATGGAGGGATGAAGAAGAAAGCAGAGCGGAGAAAGAAAGTTGAGAGGAGATGTAAGGACAGTAGAGAACTGGTGGAGAAAATAGAGCTGGGTGTGGTATGAAGTGGAGTATAGGAGAGAAGTGGAGAATAGAGAGGAGGGGAGGAGAGAGAGAGCGAGAGAGAGAGAGCGAGAGAGAGAGAGGAGGGGTTTGGGTGAAGAGAAGAAGGTGAAGAGTTAAGGCATGAAGAGATAAGTTGAGAAGATTAGAAGACAGGATAAGAGAGCGCATGAGGGAGGAGAAGAGGGCAGGGGAAAACAGGAGAGAGAAAAAAAGGAGATGACAGGTGTGAAATGGGTTATCACTCTTCCCCTATCTCCCTCTCTCTCTCCCTCTCTCTCCCTCTCTATCTCCCTCTCTCTCCCTCCATCTCTCTCCCTATCTCTCCCCCTCTCTCTCTCCCTTTCTCTCCCTCCCTCTCTCTCTCCCTCTCTCTCTCTCCCTCCCTTCCTCTCTCTCCCTATTTCCCTCTCATGTCAAGAGAAACTGTGTTCTCTTATAATAGAAACCTTGATACCTGTCAGTATGTCAAATTGCCTTTTTCTCTGTGTGGTCAGTGTTTACCGTGCAGGTTTACCGTATAGGTTGTGAACCTACACACAACACACAAACCTAACAAACACACACACACACACACACACAGACACACACCAATGTCTGACAGCTGTCCCTCACTCCACCTCCACTCTCCAGGAGATTGCGTCCCTTCTTACTCATTCAGTACATCACACACACGGGGCCTCAAAGCCTCCTATCCCAACTGCACTGACTGTGAGGTCAAATCTCAAATGACCACCTAGGGGGTCTCAACGGACATATGGTGTGAAAATACCAAGACCATAGACAGCAACCAAACCAAATGTGTGTGTGTGTGTTTAGTTTGTCGCTTTTGTTCAGCACTTTAAATAAAGCATTCATTGCTTGAGCAGATAATGTTCAATGTTATTATACCCCCCCCCCCCCTCTCTCTTTCTGTGTGTGTGTGTGTGTGTGTGTGTGTGTGTGTGTGTGTGTGTGTGTTCTTTCACAGATCTGTGATAAAGAGTGGCATTACTATGTCATAAATGTGGACTTCCCAATGGTGACACTTTATGTAGATGGAGTGACCAATGACCCATACCTGGTGACAGACGATTGGCCAATTCACTCATCTCACATTGATGTTCAGCTAACTGTGGGAGCCTGCTGGCAAGGTGTGTGTGTATGTGTGTGTGTGTTGGACCCACTGTGGGTGTATTATTTTATGTATGAGTGTGAGACTACCAGAGATGTCTGCACCTGCGCAAGGGTCTGTTGGATTCCGTATGTGTGTGAGTGTGTGTGTGTGTGTATGTGTGTGTGTGCGTGTGTGTGTATGTGTATGGGTGTGTTTCTGTGTGTGTGTGTGCGTGTGTGTGTGTATGGGTGTGTTTCTGTGTGTGTGTGTGTGTGTGTGTGTGTGTGTGTGTGTGTGTGTGTGTGTGTCTATGTGTGTATATGTGTGTGTGTGTGTGTCTGTGTGTGTGTGTGTGTCTTTGTGTGTATATGTGTGTGTGTGTGTGTGTGTGTGTGTGTATGTACACTACATGAATCTTTTGCTCTTCTTTTTGCACTCTTGCAGTGAGTGGGCAGCACAGAGACTTGAAGAGGGGATTAAAGACCCTGAATAGCAAACGAGTGGAGTGTTCTATCTCTCTGAGGGAGCACTAAGCCTCAGTATCACACACACACTCACACACACACACACACACACACACACACACTCCACATTGGCATACAACTAAACTCAAGCTTTTGTCCTTCTTTTCATCCTCTGACCAGAGCCTCTCTTTGGCTCTCTCGCTTTTTTCATCATCCCTCTTTCTTTCTCCCTCTTTCTTTCTTTTTCCCCCTCTCCCTCTTTCTTCATCTCCCTTTCTCAGCCTGACTCAATTGCTGTCTCTCTCTCTCTCTCTCTCCTCTCTTCTCTTCTCTCTCTCTCTCTTGTCTCTCTCTCTCTCTTCCTCACCCCTGTGTTCCTTTGGGGAGATTTCTGTAAGTGGATTTTAAAGGAGATTGTCGTTAGGGACATGTACTGCTCTCTGAGGCCTAGGGCCAAACAAATAGAATGTAGTGTTTGGGTTGTTTATCAGTGTGTGTGTGTGTGTGTGTGAGTGTGTTTGTGTGTGTATGTCTGAGTGCATGTGTGTGTGTTTGTGGGACTTTTTTTCATTTGAGTATATTTTTTTATTTCATTTGAGCATTTTTGTGCAACTATTTTTGGTATGTATTTGTGCCTGTGCCTGTGTGTGTGTGTGTGTGTGTGTGTGTGTGTGTGCACAATGTAGAGCTCCTCCTTGTATCCTGCTTGTCCTTTCTGTCTGCCTTGCCCTGGAGGTCTGAGTGTCACTTCACATATCCCAGAATGCCGGGTGAGCTGTTCGCCCGAGCAGCTTCCTGCTTCCTGCTCTCGCTCTCTGACCTCCTGCTTTCTTTGAAGAGGAACACACTGCACATCCATCAACCTCCTCCTACTTATTCCCACTCTCTCTCACTCTCTCTTGTTCTCTTTCTTTCCACACATCTCTCCACCTCCCCTTCTCTTTCTCTTTTTTCTTTCCTCTGTTTCTCTCATTCTACTATTTTTCTTCTTTCTCTTGCTCTCTATTGCTTGCACTCAGTCCCTCCTCATCTCCATCTCACACTCACTCTCTTCCTCTCTCTCTCCCTCTCCCTCCCCCTCTCCATTTTCTTCTCTTTTTTCTCCATCTCTTTCTCTGACGTTTAATGTGCCTGCTCCCACATACCACGTCCATGTGCACAAAATTAATGCTGTAAGGGCTGAAGTGTACGAGCCTCAAGCATTTTGTGTCTCTCCATCTCTATCGCTCTCTTTTTTTTCTCTCTCTCTCCACCCTCAGCCGCTTTGTCTGTTTCTTTTGCTCTGTCGTTTTTTTTGTTTTTTTTTTCATGAGATCCAAAGAAATCGGTTGTGAAATGTGAAGTGGAACAAAGATTGAAAGAGATAAGAAAAAGAGACTGATAGTGTGTGTACGCATGCACGCTTGTTTGTGTGTGTGTGTGTGTGTGTGTTTGTGTGTGTGTGTGTGTGTGTGTGTGCGTGCGTGTGTGTGTGTGTGTTTGTGTGTGCGTGTGTGTGTGTTTGTGTGTGTGTGTGTGTGTGTGTGTGTGTGTGTGTGTGTGTGCATGTGTGTGTGTGTGTGTGTGTGTTTGTGTGTGCGTGTGTGTGTGTTTGTGTGTGTGTGTGTGTGTGTGTGTCTGTGTGAAAGAGAGAGAGAGAAAGAGCTGACAAAGGTGCGTTCATGTCACGCTTTCTTGTTTGATGATCACTTGTGTAGCACTGGTGTTAAATTCTCTATAATAAATCATATACTGTATGTGTTCATATCTGTATATGTTCATCTGCTGACTATGCTTATACACACAAGGAATATGCCACCCTTTAGCATGTGTGTTAGATTATTTAAGTTTGATAATAATAATAATAATAATAATAATAATAGTGTATGCATGCATGCCTGGTGTGTGTGTGTGTGTGTTTGTGCGTGTTTGTTTGTTTGTATGTGTGTGTGTGTGTGTGTGTGGGTGCATGCAAATCCAGGTGGTGAAATCAGCAAGAGGAAGTTTACGCAGTATTTCCGGGGCAGTCTGTCTGGCCTGGCCCTCCACCCAGGACACATTGAGACAGAGAAGCTCATCTCCTGCCTGCAGGCCTGCAAGGAGGGACTGGACATCAGCTCTCTCCAGAGCCTGGGCAAGGTCATTAAGGTAACACACACACACTCATGCACACACACACACATACACATACACACACACTCGACACACACAAACAGACAAGCTCACAAACTAAAGAGAAATGACAGCTTTTAGTGCATATCTTACTGTAAAAGCATGTCAGACTATATTTTTTTCTTTTCTGTCTCTCTCTCTTTCACCCTCTGTCCTCTTCTCTCTCCCTCCTGCCTCTCGCTCTATATCCCTCTCTACCCCTCTCTCTACCTCTTCCCTCTCTCTACATCTTTCTTTCCCCACCTTTCTCTATCCTCCCTCTATCTCATCCTCTTCCTGTCCTCTTTCTCTCTCCATCTCTCTTTTTCTGCCTGGCTCCCTCCCTCAATCCTTTCCCCCTCACCTCTCTCTCTCTCTCTTTCTCTCCTCATCCTTTTCCTTCTCTCATCCCTTTTTCAGTTTCACTTGAACCCCTCCCAGTCTCTGTTGGTTATGGAGGGAGAGGACGTGCAGCGCGTGAGCGCCGCTCTCAGGAAGGTCTCCTACATCAACTCACGCCAGCTCCCCGCCGCCGGCACACGACGCCTGAGACTGGCATCCTCTGTGCAGTACGTCTGCTTTGACACAGATACAACACACACATAAGACACACACACACACACACACACACACACACAAAAGCAACTCGTGCCAGTTCCCCGAGGCAGGTACACAATGCCTGAGTCTGACACAGACATGCACACACACACACACACACACACACACACACACAAGCAACTCCTGCGAATTTCCCCCCATGGATGCACAACGCCTGAGATTGGCATCCTCTGTGCAGTACGTCTGCATTGCGTTAACTAACACATAAGCACACACACACACACACACACACACACACACACTCACATACACAATGGCCTTGCACACACAAGCAACTTACAGCAGCAGGTACACACACAGACACTGTTCCCAACTCATGCCAGTTCCCCATGGCAGAAAGTGACTGAGGGAGTGGTTCCCCTACCGCCACCTGCCACATGCGCCTGGCATCCTCACACACACACACACACACACACACACACACACACACACACACACACACACACACACACACACACACACACACACACACACACAACCCTTCCTCCTTTGTTTCTCCTTTGCTATCACTTTCCTTTCTCTTCATCTGTATTCAGTTTTGTTCTCTTATCTCGTCCTGCGTGTGCCTTTGTATCATTAGGGGGTAGAATGGGACACACACACACACACACACATACACACACACACACATACACACACACTTACTCTTGTGGGTAAGGAAAGAAAGAAAGACAGTAAGAAATGACAGAGGGAAGAGGGGAATACCAATGGGAGAGAAAGACAGAGAGGGAATAAAACAGAGAGAGGAGTGGAATAGAGTTAGAGATGAAGAGAGAATACTGCAGAAAGAGAGAGAGAGAGGGACAAAGAGCATGAGAGAGAAAATAAGAAAGAACTAGTGAGTCAGACAACTCCTCTGGGCCTGTTAAATATTCATGGTGTGATTTAAATATGCAAACGCTGTGGGCTGGGCCCCAGGGGCTGGGCCCGCCCCCTGTCGGGTAGCTGGATGCTGAGAGCAGGAGGCTGGTCCACAGTTTAAGGCTGCTTTATTGAATCCCTCAAAACTTTCCTGAGTTTAAGCTGCTCATCTGAATCTTAGTCAGTCTTCAATTGGCTCTTGGTTGCCTCTGGAGTCTGCAGCTCCAGTCCAGTTTGGGTCAATTTCAGAGGGCAATTCAAGCACTATGAATGTGACAGAGCATGAGCGAGCATTATTATTTCAATACCGCTGTACAGTTTTTCATGTCCACATCATATCCATTATTTCCACAGAAATTCTTCAATGTCATAAAAAGAAAAAAAACATTTGCATAAACATGCAAACTATGGAAATGTTTTGTTTTGTTGACGTTTGGTTGACACGCACACACACACACACACACACACACACACACACACAGTCATGGCTATGACTGGAATTGGGGGAGGTTGATGGTAGAAGAAGAGGAAACAAATAGTGGGAAAGAGAGTTTGCATATGATGTTAATAGGCAGGTGTGTGTGTGTGTGTGTGTAAGCAGGGATAAGTATGTATTTGCCATGGGCCCTGCAATATTTCCTCTGTTCAGTTATTATTTATCAGTACAAGTGACTGTGAACAGGGCCTCACACTTTTCCCCCTGTAAATTTCACTTTGTCATGTAGATATGTAGATATGTAGATATGTCATGAAGATATTTTTGACGTAGCATAGATAGTGTTACAGGGAGGCTACAGCAGGTGTGTTGTTGAACAGATGTGATGTCATTGTCACTGAGAAAGTGAGATAAAACATTTGCCACACTACCTGGACATGTGAATTACTGTAGGATTGCCAGGTCTTTTTTCCAGTCCCATAACTGTACCTTGCTGAGAGTGTATGTGTGTGTGTTTGTGTTTGTGTATGTATGTCCCTAGATGTTTCAGTGAGGATGAGTGCATCTCTATTCCGGACGTTGAGACGGTTGTCATGGTGATGCAACCCAGTGAGCCCCGCATCACCATCACAGGGGCGGAGCATGTCACTAGCCCCGCCTCTAACGTGAAGGCAGGGCTGAGGCTGTTCCCTGAACTGCACATCACCAGCACTGTAGTCACGGGCACCAAGCCTAGCAACAGTGCTGCTTATGGTATGCCTTATAAACAATCACACTTCATACATTCATATGCAATTACACACACTGATGCATAAATGCACTTATACACTGGGTACTGAAAACACCCAATGACATGTGTGTGTTACGCAGTCACTGGCACCTCTGACACCTACACCTGTGACACCTCTACCACCTCTGTCTCTTACTTTAAGCATTGTGTACACTGTCTGTGTGCGTATATGTCTGTGTGTCTGTATTTGTGTGTGTGTGTGTGTGTATGTTTGCGTGTGTATGTGTGTCTGTATTTGTGTGTGCGTGTGTGTGTGTGTGTGTATGTATTTGTGTGTGTGTGTATGTGTTTGTATGTGTGTGTCTATGTGTGTCTGTATTTGTGTGTGTGCGTGTGTGTGTGTGTATGTATGTGTGTGTGCCTGTATTTGTGTGTGTGTGTATGTGTTTGCATGTGTGTGTCTGTGTGTGTATGTGTGTCTGTATTTGTGTGAGTGTTCGTGTGTGTGTGTGTGTGTGTGTTAGGCCACAGGAAGGGTGTACGGGAGGAGAGTCTTCATAATCTGGACTACTGTGACATTCTGGTGCTGGGGGAGGAGCTTAGGGTGGGGCAAGAGAGTCTCCTGCTGCAGAAGAGTTTCCTAGTGGGCACACACCTGGATTATACCAACTCCACCACAGGGCTGTCTATATATGGTAAACACTATCTCTCTCTCTCTCTCACACACACACACACACACACACACACACCTGGATTATACCAACTCCACCACAGGGATGTCTATATATGGTAAACACTATCTCTCTCTCTCTCACACACACACACACACACACACACACACACCTGGATTATACCAACTCCACCACAGGGATGTCTATATATGGTAAACACTATCTCTCTCTCTCTCTCACACACACACACACACACACACACACCTGGATTATACCAACTCCACCACAGGGATGTCTATATATGGTAAACACTATCTCTCTCTCTTTCTCGCTCTCTCTCTCTCTCACACACACACACACACACACACACACACAGACGCATTCATCTATATCCATTTACCTAACTTTGGAAAATGTCATTGTATTGTGCGCGTGTTTGTTTGTGTGTATTTGTGTGGGGTTTTGTGTGTGTGTGTGTGTGTCAGGTGTGGACTCCATGGTAAACTACGCAGAGGTGATGAGAGAGGTGCGCTATCAGAACCTGCAGCCGGAGATCTCCGTGCGTAGTTTCCGCCTCACCTGCTCCGAACTCAACGGCCAATACACCTCCAACCAGTTCAGCCTAGAGGTGAGAGAGGAGAGAGGGAAAGAGGGATGGAGGGAAGAAAAGAAGCATATAATTGATGGATAGATGAAGCAATTAAAGAGAGAGAGAGATGGGAGACTAATACTATTTTTTTTTAAATAATGATAAAATATGCAACCAAGCCTACTGAAGATAGACAGTACCAGTAGAGTTCAGAACATCTCATCTGGAAGCAGACAGGACAAGTATAGCTCAGAGCACCTCATCGGGGTTCTTGTCTCACTTTCTGTTTCTGACCCTGCCCAGGTCAACATTTTGCACAGCTCGGTTGCTGTGGAACATACTAATCACATGGTAGCTCCGCCCAAATTCACACCAGTTGTCCACCATCCTCTCATGCTGCGCGCTCCTGAGAACCCAGGTAGGGTACAGTGTGTGTGTGTGTGTGTGTTTGTGTGTGTGTGTGTGCGTGTGAGACTCAGTCTGGCACCCGTAATAATCTACTTTCTCTGCAAGCTTGCTGAACTGAATGGGAATTATGTTGATGGTGTGTCTGTGTTGTGTGTGTGTGTGTGTGTGTGTGTGTGTGTAACAATACACTCTCTCTGCAGACATGCCAAACCTAGCAGGCATAGTGCTGGTGGTGTGTGTGGTGGTGCTGGTTGTGGTGGTGGTGGTCGGGGCCTACAGGATCCATGTCACCCTCCGTCAGGACTACAACAGTACACACACACTCACACACACGAGCCAGCTCTGGGATGAGTCTGCTCTCACCATCACAGTCAACCCCATGGAGGTGAGGGATGAAGATGGAGATTATTTTATGTCATTTTTATCTGAGCGAAAAAAAAATGCCAAACAAAAAAATACGGATTTTAAAACAAAAAAATAAGGATTCAAAGCTTTTTGATTTAGAAAAGATTTTAAGGCAAATGTAACGTTTTAAATGATAAAACATTTCATCCTGCAAGCAGAGGTTTCAGATTTGAAATTAAAAGAAAATGAGAACACATGGTCATGGATGTGCGTACATGTTTATGTGTGTGTGAGTGTGCATATGGGTATATGTATGTGTGTCTATGTATGGTGCATCTGTGTGTGTGTGTGTGTGTGTGTGTGTGTGTTTGCAGAGTTTTGAAGAGGCACTGGCTGCAGTGGGGGAGCTCACTGAGGATGAGGAAGAAGATGACGAAGATGAAGACGATGACGATGGTGATGATGAAGATGATGACATCACCAGTGCAGAGTCTGACAGTGATGAGGAGGATGAGGATTTGCCCAGCATGCAACAGGAGAGCAGGAGGAGGGCCCAGCAAGACTGGGACAACCTATCACCATTCTGAACACACAGACACACACACACTCACACACACACACACACACACACACACACACATGCATACACAATATGACTATAATTACCAGCCTGTGTATCTTCATCGTGACACTCTTAAAAGGGACTGACCACAGGGTGACCCAAACCCCTCCTCTTCTTTCTTCTTTCACCTTTCTCCTCTCTCTCTCTCTCTCTCTTTTCCTCTCTCCTTCTCTTCCTTCTCTCCCTTCCCATGAAAAGGTCAAAGGGTATGTGAAGAGCCCTGCATGCTCAGAGTTCAAGGTGTAGTAGCTCTTTTTCATAGTGGACCTGTTTACAATCCTGCCCCCTCCTCTTTGTTGTATGCATGATGAAGAGATGTGTGTGTGTGTATGTGTGTGTGTGTGTGTGTGTGTGCGCGTATGTGGTTATTCTTTCTGTGACTCTGACCCTGATTATGACTGTGATCAGCTCTGTGTTGAGAAAAGGAGTGTGTTTGAGTGATTGCTAGTTATTTATTTATTATTTGGTTTGTTTTTCCAATCAGTCTTGACCCTAAGCCATGATCCAAGTCCTCATTAGAACTTACAATAAGATCTTCTTCAGGTCTTGTTATTTTTTTATGGGTCGTGTGTTATGATGGTAAAGCAGAAATGTGTGTGTGCGTGTGTGCGTGTGTGTGACTGTGTGTGTGTGTCTGTCTGGAATCATTGTTGATTCCCCACGAGTTCTGTCCTCTCTCTTCTCCTGATTGATCCATGTCCATTAAGCTGCATTTTGTGTGTGTGTCTGTGTGTGTGTGTGTGTGTGTGTGTGTGTGTGTGCTTGCTGCAGTGAAATTGGAGTGTCAGTTTTTTTCCTGCTCTGAGCCTTCTTTTTTTGTTTTTTTACATAAGTGCTCAGGGCTAACCCCACCCCCTTATTAATTATGCATGATGGCCCCACCCTGATCAATGAGTCTGCACCCTCCTCTTAGGCCAGTGTACCACTATAGACTTTTACAGTACTTAGTCAAATACACAGTAAATACCCCACCCATAATGTGAGCACTATGCAGCCCCACCAAACCCACCAAACCCAGGGTTTCAATTGGCATGTGAAACCCTGCTGTGTAAGGCCTGATCCTCACTGCAAACAGTGTGTAAGCATGGCGGCAAAGTCTTCTGTATTTTGATGCATTTTGGCATGAGTTTGCGTGAGTTTGCGTGAGTGTGAATGGTAGTCCACTTTGGCCTCAGGTTGTGGGATGGATGTGTGTGTGTGTGTGTGTGTGTGTGTGTGTGTGTGTGTGTGTGTGTGTGTGTGTGTCAGCTGTGGTATTAGTAGCAGACAGAGAGGACACAGAGTCCAGACGAGAGAGATGAGTTTGCATTATGTGGGTGTGTGGACAGAGGTCTCCCTTCAAGGATGCACAATTAAGTGTGGGTTTACATGTATACATCCCATACATTTATGTGTATTAGACAATGAGCCGTTAAAGGCCTCTGTAAAACATGACCTCTCCATCTTTCTTTCTCTCTCTCTCACACACACACACACATTCACTCTTGAACTCACTCCCTAATCAGCTCACTAGCATATACTCATTCTCTCCCTCACTCATTCACACAGATACTCCCACTTGCCTGCCTAACCATCTCACCCTGTCACCTCCTGCATAATCCATTCACTCACTCACGCTTTCATCTACTCACTCACTCACCCACTCACTATCTCTTTCACTCACTAATGTTAACTGGAGTTCTGGAGCAGGACCAGATCACAGTGTGGACATGTGGAGTTGTGGACATGGTGTTTGTGAGGAGGAGACGTGTTGTGTGTATGTACTGTGCATTTTTGTTTTTGGGGTCTTTTGTAAAGCAGTGTGTGTCGTGTCCTGCACCTTACAGTGTTCCCCCACCCAACCTCTCTACTCTCTGTACGGGCCAATAAAGACATGTTTTGGACCCTTGAGCTCGGTGACTCCAAGTTTGTTTGTTTGTGTGTGTGTGTGTGTGTGTGTGTGTGTGTTAAACTTACGCAATCCAACACTTCATGCAAGGTAGACTATTAATTTGTCCGAACCTATGCCATGGTGTCGTGTGTGCATTATTTAGTTCAGCATTACATCAGGAAACAAATTGCGATTAGAAAACACATTCAAGCAAGTCAAGGCATGATAATACAGGGAAAACAAAACTCAGTGTATGGACTTATACACTGATCTCGCTCAGTCCAGCCAGGGAGCACCTCAATGGGCTGGTATGCTGGAGGAAGGCCTGGGCCACGGGCCAGTGACAAAACCCGCCGTTAGCAATCATGGTGAAATGATTAGGCTAAGTATTAAACAGTGCAATTCAAATTAAGGTAACACTTTCTATGAAGACCATATCTATAGCGCATTATGAGCGCATTCATAACAAACTATAATGCGCATCATAATTACTCAAAATGCATTGTGACTACACTCATAATGCTTCATGATGCATTATATCAACAGTTATAAATAACTATAAATCTAGCTTATAATGCCAAATAAATCCAAGGGTGTTATGAGTGTTCATGACTGGTTATGAACTACAGGCTGGCTGATGGGGCTTATAATACATTATGACTACTAATACCCCTCTATGCAGACACCTGGATGATCAACTGTTGTAAGGGCTCATAAGTTGCTATAATGTTCCATGTGGGATCATAAGTTGTCAGTGTGTGCTTTAAGTAAAGTAAAGTGCATGGATGCATCTATAATGCAGCAGTCCTCATCATAATGTTTCATTGTTGGGGCTAAGTAAAGTGTTGATATAATGCATCATGAAGCATTATGAGTGTAGTCATAATGCATTTTGAATAATTATGATGCGCATTATAGTTTGTTATGAATGCGCGATAGATATGGTCTTCCTAGAAAGTGTTACCAAAATTAAATTTACATGTTAATAATTTGATTTGATAATTTTGAACTTAAAAATCATTTTGATTATTCATGGGTCAATGAAAGTCAGAACAGAAAGAGGGTGGCTCATGGTTCATAGTCTGAGGAGAGAGGGCACTGGAGACACACACACACACACACACACACACACGTACACACACACACACTCTCCTGCCACTCAAAAGTTGAAATTTGTGGCCAGGAAACATAGCAAATCAATGAGACATGTAGTCTTTTTTAGAGACAGAAGATCACTTCCAAAGCAGACCATCACACCACCTCTGCCATGTTTGACAGATGGTATTAAGCACTGCTCTTGAATCTTTTCATTTGTTGTGCATCTCAAAAATGCTACAATTGCTATAAAAAGAGGCCCTTTAAATCAAAATAAAGTTTGAAAAACACATCCATCATTTCATATTAAATCATGAATCGCATCACTAACAAGGACATCACTCAAACCTTAGACAGTGTACCAAAATAGCAAGACACTGATGGTCCTTTGGCATTTTGATTGTCAGTTCTCGGGCCGTCCGCCTCTATTTCACCATATGTGGTATTTTTTTGCTGACCACAAAACCATAACATGCAAGCGCATGCACAGCCTGTTTACATTTGCATTTCTACCGCAGTCTCTAGCAGTCGAAGAGTTCATTTCCCCCTTTGCTCATCGGTGGTGTCACAAATATAGCTGACATTCTCCCATCTACGAATGAATGATTGGTTTCTTTGTTCGACCATGCGGGAATATTTTTACGTTGGCTGGGCATTTATCTTTTTCGGAATCATCAAGCACAGCATCACGAACAACTGTAGTAAGTAGTTTTATTTTGCTTCGTTTTATAATATATATATATATATATATGTCATAGGCCTTGATTTATCCTGTAGATTTACAGTGAGAACTGTAGATCGTACAGTAGAATGATGGATGTGGGATGGAAGCTGGTCTTGTCAAAAAAATAATAGAAATAATAAAACGGATTTCATACAGTCTCAATTTAGCACACTTAAGCTACATTTAGGGCAATTAGACTACATGTACTGCACATACATTATAAATATTAATAAAGTGCACCAGGTTTACAGTGGGGTGGAGGTAGGAGGTGTGCTTTCAGTTTAGTGAGAATAAACATGTCACGTTTTGTTATTCAACAGTCTGAATGGTTAAAGGAAGAAGCTCTTCCCCATTCTGGAGGCGCTGCAATACCTTTTCCCTGATGGCATTAAGGAGAACAAACCACGGAATAGGTGTCTTTAACAATGCTCGTGGCTTTGCGCAGACAGTGGGTGTTGTAAGATGTTGGAGAGCGAGGGCAGAGAAGTCCCTGTAATGTTTTTAGCTGTCTTTCTTTCTGCAGCAGTGCAATTATCAAACCACATTGTGATGGCACTGCTGAGTACGCTCTCAATAGTCCCCCTGTAGAAGGTTGTCAGGATGGAGGAGGGGAGGGGAGGTGGACCTTCTGCAGCTTAAACAGAAAACAGAGGCATTGCTGAGCTTTCTTTGTAATGTGTGTTGTGTTCTTGGCCAATGTGAGGTTGTCTGTGACGTGTCTGAGCAGTCTTAAATAGAAGGTTGTTTAAGGACAGTGGGGTGTGTTTACCTGGAGGTCATCTGAAATCAATGACTAGTTCTTTTGTTTTGTCCACATTGAGGGACAAGTTGTTGTGAGCGCACCAGTTGTTGAGCTGAATCACCTCCAGTCTGTACAGGTCCTCATTGTCTCTGCTTATCAAACACACAACAGTTGTGTCATCAGCAAATGTGATGATGTAGCTTGAGCCGTGTGTAGTTGGCACATCACATGCATCTGATTTTTGTTGCAGACTCAACAAAATTCTACTTTCGACCTGGGAAGGTTTACATCAACTTCTTAGAAGGTAAGCCTCATAACAAAACAGCGTAGGTCTATAGGTTATGGATTACATTATGTCAACAGAAAATTTTCAATTACTTGTGTTACTGAAGCTGGCCCATCTTGATTTACTGTAATTAGACCCACCTATCAGCTTATCAGATTTGTCATTGCATTGTAGTTTATTATGCATTTGATAATACTTGTAGTTTTGGTAAAATGTGTGTTGTAAGGGGTCCTACAGTAAGTCCTCTGTTGTACTAGGTATGTGTTCTGAATGGCGAGCAGTGTTTTGACAAAAAGTTTTAAAAATACTCAGTAAATCAGAAAACCACCAGAATCTGTGTAGCTATCATTTGTTAAATCTTGCAGTCTTTTGTTGTGCATTTTCATTCTTTCTCTACAGATTTACAACATTTTCAGAACATTGGAGGTAGAGATATAGCATGTAGTGTGTCAAACGAGGCGGGCTCCATCATCCTAACTCCCACATTGCTAAAGAATGGGAAATGCCCTCCTCGAAAGCCAGTGTTATTCTCTTTTATGTCATCCTATCTGCCTGAAATAGAAAGAGAAACATTCCCTGGCAACTCAATACCAAAACCAGGTGACAAAAACACGTGTGCACACTTTCATGGTCAACAGATGTGAATCTTTGTAAGGTGTCTTTATAGACAATACATTTATTCATTTAGCAGATGCTTTTATCCAAAGCGACTTGCATTTGTCAACTATCAATTAGTGAAGGGCCAGTCTCTCCTAAAGCAATTTAGGATTAAGTGCTTTGCTCAAGGTCTAAACAGTGGCAGTTTCCAGGCCACTAGCATGCTAGCTAGGTTCTTTAACCACTGTGCCACCACCACCCTGTTGGGCTAGAAGAGCAAAGGATCAGGCCTTGCTTCCTAAAGCATGTTCTTTAACTTTGGACAGAAGCATGTATTAATGGTAAATATTGCGAGAAACTACAATTAATCTCACTCCATACAATTAATTAGTGGACCTCAAATATTAACAAGTAGTTTACCAGCTAAAAGCACAAGGGTGGCATGGCATAGGAGAAGAGAAATATATCAACCGGTCGAATAATGGATGATTTGTTTCACAGTAAGACATAAACTCAAAAGTATCAATAGCAGTTAATCTAAATGCAAGTCATAACAAAATAAAACATAAACAAATGAGAACCAAATAACCCCAAACAAGAATAAACCAAGAATGTAAAGAAATAACACAAACCCAAGAGAGAGAGAGAGAGAGAGGAAGAGATGGTAGTGCAGAGGTGAAATAAAGAGAGTAGAGTCAAGAAAGACAGAGAGTGTAGAGAAGGCAGAGAGAGAAGACTGGCACACACCAATGATGCCTTAACTAGTCTGTAACTGGTTGGCTGACCTATACCAGTGAAAGGTGTGAATTCAAATTAGTATACAAACTACAATGTAGTTATTTGCGTATAAATATGTACAGATACTATGATCAGACTGCTGCCCACATGACAAGGATCAGTTCAAGACCAAACATGACAATATTACATTCAGCTAATATATTTACAGATAACAACACAAATACAACAAAGCAAAGTTTTTATGTTTAGAGAGGGGTCCCCAAGATGGCAGCTCATGGTCAGCTTTGGCCTTCTATGGATGGGCAAACATTAAGTCTTTTGTGTGCTTGGCTTTGGGGCTAACCCAGGCCAGACGAAAATGTGGATTTCAGTAGATTTTGCCTTACAATCCCACTGATGTATAAATATGTTGGTTTTATTAATAGGGTTGCAAATAATGAATATTTTCATAATCAGTTAATGTGCTGAATAGTTTTTGTTTAAAGAATTAGTTGTTTGCATTTACATTCATACATTTAGCATCATTCTCAACACCAGGTAAAAGTGTAAATCCAAACAGAGGAAATTCAGTTGAAAAGCTAATTCCAAGAGACATATCAAACGAATAACCCAAAAACAGAGATCCACCAGAAAGTCCAAAGAACAAGGTTACACAGTCACCATGGCAAGAGATTTGAACAAGACGTTACTCCAAATAAGCTTCAGTCACACGGCATAGAACAAAGACTAAGCAAAGAGCAAGACAAGAGGCAGGGTTTAAATACCCACAGACTAGGTCACATGACAGGGATAATGAGGCATAGGTGAACCAAATGACAATCAATAGAACACCACGACAGTCAAACAAGTAGTCAAACACTTCGGGGAACAGAGGCATGACAGATAGGGCGTGGTCAACCACCATCGTCATGAACACTTTTGTTTTGACAATATAGATCACACACTCAAAGAAAAACAGCAATACATCAGTAAAGTAATTTGGCCAAATATTCAAACAATTACAAAGATTCAGGGGAATGAGAGGAAAATGTAATGTGGATTCAGTGTTAATGTTAATGTTTTAAAGTCGTTTGCTTGGTCAATGGGGACAAGTGGGGCTTGAAAATTCTCCACCAAATGCTCCTGGGGAATGACCCGCAAATGTTTGAGAACCACTGCTCTATCCAATCATAATTTATGTGGCCTTCTCTTCGATTCTTCAAAGAGGACACATCAAATGAAACGAAAATGACAACCATAAATGGGAGACATAACGAACATATAATGGACATAAATTAGTTCTGTTATAAAAATTAAATGATGTTAGACTGGTCTAATTCCTCATTCCTGTTCCAGACTGTGCCATTAACATGTCTCAGAAGAGTTATGAACACTGCAAACCATATCCCTTGGCAGAATGTGTGGACATCTGGGACTTTTGGTACATTGATGGGACCGCGACTTCATACAGTCTGACTATTTCGAGTCGTGATGAGAGTTTCAACAGTTCACAAAATACTGTACAGTACAGCATCAATTGTACATGTGATGTCCTACGGAAAATATTAAGCAGCCCGGTTTTTGCGTCTATTAAAGTCATCTACGAAAGATGCATTTTGAGTGATAACAAAAGGATGTTGATAGAGTGCAGGTCTCTGCAGTTAATGGAGAGGTAGGTATTTGTTTTGTTACCGAAATCTATGTTGTGGAGGTTATTTGTGTTTGTGTGGGGAACGGCTTTCACTGAAGAACCATGTATTAAGAAAACTGTGCATGCATGGTCTGTGGAGATGCAAGCTTTAGATCCATCATAAATGTAAATATAATGTGCTCCAAACACTGCAACCACTTGCTGAAGTGGTTTGGGACACATTTGAACTTGTCATTTCTGTCAGATGTAGCACTCTAATGCGTTTGTGATGGAAGGTTGTCCATTGCTAGTGCTGCCTGCAGGCATATACTGTAGCCTTGGTAAAAAGCCAGACACATCATCAGCAAATTTGAATTTGCTCTGCCATTCTCTCTGTCCACAAGGCCATTGCAGTTCATTACCAATTTACCAAAAAATCAGTAGGCCTATCCAATCACAACCACTTATTTAGCATGGGGTGAGTAGCTTTTGACAAATAATGAAGGCATCTGCATTATTAACTGTAGAACATTAAACGACTGCAATCAAAAAACTGTAATTTACATGAATGATGTCCTGCACTTCAGAAGAGTATTGATAAGAGTTTAATGATACAATTTAGGCTATATTGTAAATGGTTTTACTCGTTCCATGATAAATCACAGTGAAGCAGAAGCAGAAGGAAACACTCTACTGTGAGCTAACCATACATCTCAGGAGGGAAACTAGAAACTAAAACTTGTCCCCATTGGTTAGCTTTGGTTGTTGCACTATTTGGTCTATGTTGTACCAAACTTCCTTGTTGTTTTACCTACAGACAGTTCTCAATGACTATGTTTACATGTACAAGTATCAAATATGATGGGGATAACACCGTTACATGAATTCAGTATCCCAAATAAGCCCTTATCCCGGTTTAAGAGAAGTCAGGATATGTTAGGTAGTACGAAAGAAACCGAGATGCTATAGCATGTAAACACCTTATACTGATTTCTGACAGTTGCGGAGAAAGATTCTAGAGTGCGATGTGTGAGATGGAATGCTGATAAGCGCCAAGACAATCAAGCAGCACTCTTTAGAATCCTCGGTGAGAACACCGCAAAGAGCGCTATAAAAGTAACTGGAATATTAGTATTTGTCATGTAAACAAGGATATTAATTAACTGATTTCTCTGCATTCATGTAAACTCTTTATCCTGAATATGATCAAAACCGGGATAAACCTCATATTCGGGATACTGAAGTGTATGTAAACGTAGTCAGTCTGACCTTGAACAACGATTATGGGTTGGAAGTCGGGCCTGAAACCTTGATTTCATTTGTTCATTTGTTGTTTCATTTGTTCATTTGTTTCTAACATCAACCCTTCCTCTTTCAATACAGTGGCATACGCAACATCACAATGAATAAGATGATAAATGTGGTCTTCGACTCGATGAGTGCCCATATCACATCTGGAGACAGTCATAAGGACTTCTTCATCTCTTTACCTTCAGGCTCCCGTGATGCCCTGGCATTGGTGGGTCTGTGTGGGTGTGGTTGACGTAGAGTTGTAGAGTGGTTGGAGGGCCTTTCTGTGTGTTTGTTGGGATGGGGGATCGGGGATACGACAATGCTTGGAAAAGAAGTGGAGAGGTAGCTGCATGCTTGGAGGCTCTGTGTTTGTGTATAAGTTTCCAGAGGCTGTGAGTAGTTGGATGTTTTGCTTGGGTGGGGGTAAATGTGAATAACATGAATGTGCATAATATAATTAGGAAGCAGTCAGTTAGGATGGAGGGGAGCATAGCCAGTTAGGGGGTTGGTGAACACAGCTAGATGTTTAGACGAGTAGGTTAGGGTGGATGTGTGTGGTGAAAACATAGTCAGACATTGGAGTGAATGGGATTGGGTATTGCAGTATTAGAGAGCAAACAGTGCGTACTACAACTGACCAATAAAGAAACACACACACATCCCGTTTCTCTGATATCACAGTTTTTGATATCAGCTATGCCTGTCTAGAACCTGCATTTTGGTGTGTTCATCTTCAGGTAGCCACTTGCTGGGTTAAAGCAAAGCATGCTGAAATTAAAAGGAGAAATCCTTTGTGAATCATCCATAGTTTTGTTTTGTTGTTTTGTTTAAGGTCACTGAGTGCTATTGGTAGGAAAAAGCACAAGAAAATTTGATACAACATCTAGACAGAATAGTGAGTTGGCAGCTAACACTAACTGAATAGGGCAGCAACTCACTATTCACCATTCAGTTAACATAGTCTCCCTGGTTGCTATTCTGACTATGTTGATAGCCAGACTGATGGTTTTGCATTATGAAAAAGTCCAGCATGCCTTACTCTAAGCCGTTACTGTAAGCCACAGTATGAATCTGAATACACCCATTATGTGAAGATAGGGAAGTGTCTCAGTATGATGATCTCACAGAACTGCTTTGTCTATCTTCTAGTCCCCGAAAGGTCACAATGTCACAGTCGAGGTCTCCACAGATGCCCTGGATGAAGTGAAGATTTCAGGTGGTGGACACCATATCGGTGCATTCTGGTTCCGTGAGGACTTGCTATTTCCAGTAAGATCCAAGACTGCATAAAGTATTCAGTCAGCTTTTTCCTTTGTTTGAAACACTATAAACTTTATATAAACTGTAGGCTATTGAATCACCACAATGAATTATACTATTGAATTTAACTTAAAGGAAATGTGTCCTGACAGACAGGCAGAGAGACAGACAGACAGACAGATAGACAGACAGACAGATTGACCTTTTCAATCTCTAGCCTAAATAAGGTTGTCATTGTAAATATTGATGATAAATCACAGTCAGAGAACAAGATACAATGTTCCATTCATCCATTCTTTGACCTCATTAAACAGTTCAGAGTATGTATATCCATGGAGGTATGTGACCATAGAGGTAGTACAAAAGTGATCAGTATAAAGTTAGGGTGATAGGAATATCCCCGCTTCCCAAGGAAAATTGGAAATGTCTCTATCCCGTCTCCCGATCTGGCCACCTTATATAAAGTGGCACCCAATGCCAGTGTATGAAAACCGAACTAATATACAATTCAAAAGGTAGGAACATAAACATTAAAATAAAATTAGCTATCCGCAATAATTATAGCAGATATTACATGATTATTACTCTCCTTGTACTGAGACCGTTAAAATGATACTAAACATGAATACATTCACATTTCATAACATACAGAAATACATTCCAAATCTATCTGAGGTAAGGTCTTTGCAATGTAAATATGAACAAAAGGCTCTACCCAGCTGCAGAGGTGCCAGCAATTAATTTACATCGAATCACTGGGGGAGGATGATTCCATTGTTTCTGTGCCATGCGAATGCATGGCGGCTGCTGGCTGTCTGAGGCAGAATATACTTCTAAAATTATTGCTATTAATTCCCTGCTTTCAAGTCAAAATGACTTGATCTTTCACATTACAAAAATCTGAATATCAAAATTAGAGCCAGGAGTGGGATCAGTTTCATACAATGGTTCCATTATATTCAAAACCCTGTCCATATCGAGTCTGATGGCGTGTGTGACGTCTAGGTCGTAGGAGCACATGAGAGATCATGGGTTAACCGTAGAAACAACAATTGATGAAAACAAAAACAGAGATCAGAATCATACCCAGGGATCCCCAAATCATAAGAATATTATCAAGTCCATCCTCCCAGAGAGTCCAGAAATTCCTCCACGCCGTGTTGCCATGACACCGAAAGCAAACCTTGATTCGAATGTATGTCTTTGTTAGACTGGATTATAACTTGACTCAAATCATTAACGGAGCTACTTACATCAGGGACATACGCATAACATTTCTTACCAATTACTTTACAAGTACCACCTTATGCGGCAAATAAAATATCAAGAGCCATTCTGTTTTGCCAGGCTGATTCACAGGTTGCCGTCAGTTCGGCCTGCACATCTAGCATGGTCTTAAGCATTCGCGGTTGTACAAAGCTTTTCTGAGGGTCGATACATCGTTCTGTAGATCACAAATTCCAAGGGGGACTAGGGAAACACCAAGCCATTGTTCAGAGGCAAGGGCTGTTGGAAAACAGAACACTCGACTGCACTGAGGGTTTCACCCAAAGTTTATTCAAATGTCCCCACCACCAAAACTGACCTGGGTGGCTGCCAGGCTTGCTCTGGAACTGGATTGGAATACCTTGGAGTCATTATGTTGCTCATCGAGATTTACCTAAATTTCCACTGGGATGAATAAAGCATACATTTATTAGCCTGTATCTCTCCATCTACGTTACAATAAAGCAGCACACTAGTCTCTGTTGTGCTAACGAACTTGGTCACAGAACTGTCACCAACTTCACAGACTTTATAACATTAGTCAGGTTCAAGTGTCCCTGTTTTAAAGAGATGGAAAACTGTAGTTTTAGACAGTAAACGTCTTACTTGGTTGTTCCGATGTTTACGTTAAACACAGGTGATATCACTAAGCAGAGTTTTCATTCATCTTATCTGCATATTCCAGGGGGTTTTATTCAGGTTATTTACATTGGCAAATGGATATTCTCCTAATCAAGGAAAATGCTCTGGTCAGCTGGAAACACACAGGACGAAATGAAACAAATAGGAGTACATGCCTAATAATAACGATAAATAGCTTCCATCAATTTCAATCGTTGTGTACATTGAGAATTAATCAACCCTCTCTAGGAAATCGAATTTCTGCATTTGAAGATTGGCTGTGTATTTCAGGTGTTTCCAGGTCAGGATTTTGAATGGTTAAAGTAAAACAAATAATAAAATGTTGGACGGAAACACTATTGGCTCATATACCTGCCTGAAGAGTTGTGTTTACTGGAGTCAGCATGAAGTTTGCATGAAGTCTTGGCACAAATATGCTGTAAAAAACAAACAAATAAACAAACAAACAAATACTGGGAAACAAACTGACAAACTTTTGCCGTGTAACTAATTTACACTGAGCAAATAAACAGCAGAATGTGGGGTTCTAGTGATCCTGTGGTTTAATGTAAATTGAGTGACACTAGGCTTGATGCTAGGCTTCATTATGGCAACACACACACACACACACACACACACACACACACACACACAGTACTTGCTTGTATGTTTGGACAGGTGAATAAGACAGAGGGCTCTCTGTTAACAAATCCCGTGGCCCTGGATATGGGAAAGGATGTCAGTAACCTGAAGAGCCCAGTCAATTTCACGTTTCCCCTGCTGAACACAACACTGGTGAGGGAGTGAGTAACTGTGTGTGTGTTTGTGTGTGTGTGCAGTGTTGAAGATAAGGCATTATATGCTTTACTTTCATTTCGTTATATTTTGCAGGAACGAAGAAACTTAAGGCATTACCATCAAAATGTTACAGTTATTACAGTGTTATTACAGTTAATAAGTATAGTAACAGACTTTTGTGCATTACCAATATTTCGTTCAGTGAGATCATATCTCAGTCTCTGACACATTAAGTAAACTATCTGTGAATGCATGATAAACGAGACGGCACTGTTTTACGCCGCTATTTGCCGCGATCGATTTGAGTGAAAAGGAGAAGAGAGAAGACATGGGTGAAAGCACAGGCATCTAACTGAAATGAGCATTATCTTCAGTTTATTCAAAATATTTCAGTAAAAATTCAAGAATCAAGCTTTTCCCAGTGTCATTTTGTGCACTGGTTCAGTTTGCCCATTCATAAGTCTGGTTAAGCCTGTTGTAACGACTGACATTTAGTCTACAGTAATATTGATATTTCGTTGAAGTAGTGGCCTCGTATCACTTAATATTTCTTGCTCTTAAGTCAGTCTACATTTGGGGCACTGGACTACGTGCTTGCTGCAAAACAATTCAGGAAATTCCCAGTGATGCAGGCTAGCCTACTGATTATGATCATAATGTAGTGTTAAGATACAATTCTTTAGGAAAATGGAAGGCTTGTTGGAGAGGTTTGGTTGATGCATGCACTTATTTGTATCAAAGCCTTAGTAAAAAGTATCGAGTTACTTTTTTAACAAGTTACTTTTTTTTGAGTAACTTCCCCAACACTGTGTGTGTGTGTGTGTGTCTGTGTGTGTGTGTCTGTGTGTGCTTACACACTCTCTTCTTTCCCATACATACATACATACAGTACATGTCTTTTTGTTCCTCTCTTAACACAGAACTCAAGTCTACAGTGTGTCTTCTGGGATGTCAAAGACGGTAAGGCGGCCTCCCTATTACAAAAGCATATGTTGCTAAGTTGCTGCTCTAATGTGTCTGAACTAACTAGGAGTTCAAGTATGCCCAGTTTATCTCCAGGCCCTGGACCAGCCCACTGTGTCTCCTTAAGATGAAAAACCTCACGCAAAATTAAAAAAAATGGAGTGAAATGTCACAAACAAATGAGAATGAGAAACGGAATTGTGCCATCACAAGGTCAATTATATTAAAGAAGGTGGAAAGGCAAAAGAGAAGACCAGGCTGATGATAATAGCCTGGTGATAGCCTTTCTACTCACAGACCACCCAGTTTTGCAATATCCACTGTTCCAATTTTATAGTATTACTGTAACAGGTGACAATCACTGTGGTGCCCCCCTGTGGAGAAGGTGTGTTTGTGTCACTATATTGTCTACTTACAGACAGTGCAAGTCACAGAGTGTGTGTTTGTGTGTGTGTGTGTGTTTGTGTGTGAACACGTGCTTGTGTGTTTCAGAGATCACAGCATACTGGAACTCATCAGGCTGTAAGACTATTATTGTGGAAGGAAAGATAATCTGCTCCTGTAATCACCTGTCAGTCTTTGGTGTATTGCTGGTAAGAGAGAGATAGAAAACATGACCTATGTACTTAAACTATATATATTGTATGGATTTCAAGTACACATGATTTTGATATATTTTGTGTGTTTGTGTGTCTCTGTGTTCTAGACACCTGTCGGTGTTGTCAAACCTCTGAGAGCTAAGTCTTTATACATTCTGACTCTGCTGTCGCGGATTGGCTGCAGTGTGTCAACAGCCTTTTGTCTCCTAACACTGCTCACTCACTCTTTCTACCAGTAAGGCACACAATTAGTAATCACACAAAGCACTAACTGCACACTGACAGTAAGAATGGAAACACATGTGGCTTTTGCTTACTCTGTGTGCGGGACATGTAAGTTTTCAGTAGCTTATAACTTTGTAATAAATGCAGCCTAGTTTCATGCATATGTACAGGTATGCAGATGTGCAAATTGTGGATGTTTACATGTATTTCAGTATCAGCCTACAGTACAGGCCTGATAACTAGTCCAGGAAAGGCTGTATTTGAGTGTTTCTGAAGTTATTTGGAATGGTTTTTCAAACATTATCATCATTACTTGCCCATAACGTTTCCCATCCTAATCAAGCACATAATACCCATTTGGGCAACCATAGTCAAAAATACTAACTCTACTGTAGCGCATGAATGTATATGGCTGGAGGCCTCAGGGAATCTGCAACTGTTGACTTTGTCCGAGCAGACACAAAAATAGACCTGTTTCAGCTATTCTTGTAAGGCCATGCAAGGATTAGTGTGAGCATGACAGAATCCGTTGACCAGAAGTTTACGATTACTGGGCTATGCATTCACTTGTGCCTACTGAGAGAACACACTTTGGTATGTGACATTTCCATTTCACTACACGACCGTAGGCAGGAAGGCAGGTTTATGTTTGAAGGGGAGAACATGGGAGCAAAGTGGGAGGCAGTCAAATACAAATTATATCAGATGTATCCTTTGTCTAGTTTGGACCAATTTCTTACTGAGATTTCAAAAACAGAAGATTACATGAAAGTGGTTCAGAACGTCTAGCACTTTTCATATGTTCTTGCATGCAGATAGACCGCTGTTTTAAACAAAGACAATGTAAAGCCATTATTTTATTCATTTTATGTCTTTAAAGGAAAATTCTGGCACATTTCAACGCATAGCCCTGTTGTTCATGAACACCAAGTCACCTCAAACATCAGGTCTATGAGTTGAAGTGAAGAACTTTCCCTTAATATCTCCCTCTTTTCCTAATTTTTTCCCTCCATAAACAGGAAAGGTCCTTCTGAGAACTCCCTTTGGATCCATCTCCACGTCTGTGTGTCCCTCTTCCTCCTAAACCTCAGCTTCCTCATCAACGACTTCCTGGCGGCCTTGCGAATCCCAGAAGTCTGTGTTGCCATGGCGGCGCTTACACACTATGCCGAGCTGAGCCTGCTCACCTGGTTCGCCATTGAGGGCCTCCACCTCTACCTGCTGTTCATACGTGTCTTCAACATCCACATCAGGAGATATCTGCTCAAACTTGGTATCTTGGGGTGGGGTGAGTGTGTATGTGTATCTATGTGTGTGTGCTTCTGGGGTGAGAAAGCTGCGAATGCTGGAATTCAGACTGCCTGTCAAAACAGCATGTTGGAATAGATTAAAACTTATTTTTTAAAAAAAGGCCATCTGCCAGTTGGTCCATTAAGCATTCCTTTGCATTTAGCAGACTCCAAAGTGACTTACATTTGTCAACTAGACTAGACTATTTCATTCATTTCTTTAATTCTTTAACAATTAAGCTATCTTAGCATAATTCATTGCAATTTGTTGTCCCTGTGTGTGTATGTGTGTGTGTCTCCTTGCTTCGCTGTGTGTCAGGTTTGCCTGCTGTCCCGGTTGCTGTTGCAGTTGGTCTGAAATTGTATGGAGAGGCCAAGATAGAGGACGAAGAGGGGGGATCCACATCAATGTAAGTAGAATACCAGACTGACCTCTATTATCCACCAGAGAAATGTAATATTGTTTTATGATTGGCTGGCAGGGTGTCCGTTATTTCCCGATAGCAGAACACCTATGACGAATATCTTGTAAAAAAGTTGTAGGCAAAGTTGTAGTTGGAGGCCAGGTGTAGGCAACAGCACTCCGCCTTCAACATTGTGCTGTTTTTCGCCCATGCCTCGTGGATTATTCCCCTATATCGGGACATCTTGGCGGCCGTTATCCCTAACATAACCTTAAACCTTACTCTGTATTAGCAGTGTCTATAGATCATACCCAGTTAACACAGAACGTTACAAAAACTTTAAATAACGTTGGAAGGTGGTACTCCTATAGTTATTACCTTCGCCAAGAAGGTTATGTTTTCACCGCCGTTTGTCTGTTTGGCTGTTTGTGAGCAAGATAACTCGAAGGTACTGAACGGATTTGGATGACATTTTTGGACAATGTGGGTATTAGGACAAGGAACAGATGATTAAATTTTAGTGGTAATCCGTAATACCATCTGGAATTTGTATTGGGTCAGTGGTCTGCACTCTCCGTGTGCTTTTCTAATTTATAAAAAAATGTATAAACCTTGTGTGCATGTTTAGAGAACGTTAGCTGTAGGTAGCCACATTCAGTTGCCTTTTTAGGTACCAAAAATTCAAACATTATTCCATGGATGCATTGTGCCGTTTGCATATATATATAATGTGTATATTTGTATTCAATTAGTAACCATTTTTGTCATAGTCCTTTCTGGAAGGTTCCTAGAAAACAAAAATTGTATAGGATATAGCCTAACCTCTTAGTATTAGCAGTGTCTATAGATGACATGGCCTAACCTCACAGTAGTTGGGTAGAGTAGAGTATTGATATTCTAATACTCTGACAGCAGACAGAAAGCATTCAGTGACCCTGAACAACAGGGCTACTGACTGATTTACACCGGATTTCTCCTTTAAGGTAGTCACTGAAACATCACTTGTGAATAAATAGCAAAAAAGAGTTTGTGGCTACTGTCTTCTGTACTGGTATTTCTTTTTTGTGTGCGAAGATACAAATTATAGCTTACATCCTGTTGGACAGATAAAAATTGAATTATTTTCAACAGGATTTGTATGGGGTGTATAGCCTAACTTCACTCTGTCTTCTCTCTCCCCCCCTCTATCCCTTCTGCTATCTACCCACTCCCATTCTCTCTATGCCAGGTGTTTTATAAAAAAGGAGAATCTCATCCCACAGATCCTGACCTACTGCTACTTTCTGCTGGTGATGCTTTTTAACGTGACCATGTTCAGTGTGGTCCTACGCCAGCTGATGAAGGCCCGGATGCACAGTCCTCTTCCCAAGGACAAGGGGCTGAATCGAGGCATGGTGCTCAGCCTGCTGGCCCTGTCCTGGATGCTGGGCATCTCCTGGGGAATAATGATGTTCAGCGCTATAGCCCCCCTGCAGGAGATCACTTTTTATCTGTTCTCTATCCTCAGTGGCCTTCATGGTGAGGCTGTGAGTGTGTGTGTCTCAGTGTGTGAAAGAGTGTATGCTTGTGAGCGTGCATACATACATTGTGTATGTGTGTGTGTACATGTGTTGATGAGTGTGTGAATGAGTGAGAGTCTGCTTTAGTGTGTGTGCATTTAGTGTGTTTATGTGTATGAGTGTAAGCATGTAGAGAACTGAGTATGTGACTGCATTCGATCATTTATGTGTTTCATCGCTGATGTTCTTGATGACAATGATAATGATCTTAATAATGTTATGTAATGTAATGCTATGTCAAAGTAATGATGTTATGTTGTTACTGTTTCTGATACTGTTATGTCAATAATACTGTTATAATGTATCCTGTCCTTTTGCAGGTTTCTTCCTGTTTCTCAGGTACTGTACTCTGCTGAGGAAAGAGAAAATAGCGAACAGCAGCTTTGCAGCCAGCATGCCACAGTCAAGCAAATAGAGCTAACCTGGACATTATCTCTCTCTCACACACACACACCTGTGTCACATCTATGTTGAACTCTAAATTTTACAATATGTTTTCAAACTGTCATTCTTGTAAAAAAAAATATACACCTGCATCATTTGAGTCACTCTTTCAAATCAACTTTAGCACACAAACATTGGCTCATTGGTTCTCAGTAGGGTCCGTCGGTGCCTTGTCGCTATTTTGCCATATACATTGGAGAACTAATGAGCAAAATGCCACAAGCCCACTGGCGACAGCCAGGGTATTGCTATATAATTAGACAGATGTATTGGCCATTATTTGCGAACATAACATAGAGCCTCTTATGGCTTTCACAAAAAATGTTATAACTATACCCACCACTGAAAACTAAATGTGGGTTTCACCCAATGTTTATGCAAAAGTTGATTTGACTTCCTGAGTAAACTTACTGAACTGAACTGCTTATCAAATTCTCATCTGTCCTGTGAAGAAGCAACTGATGGTATAAGACTGAAAATACTAGGAAACAAACTGATGATGCTTTTCCAGTGCATAACTATTTTGCATAAATAAACAGCAGCAGAATGCAGGGTTCTGTTCACGCTGCAGTTTAATCACACACACACACTTATATTTGGACAGGTGAACAGGCTACACAGCCTCATTTTCAAAACTCTGAATACAATTTGTACACCATCCACCTGTCACCTGTTCTGGCCATACAGTTGACACATTTCTTGCTCTTTTCACACTATATGCAGTCAATGAATGCATTTCTATAATGTTTACATTTGCTTTACATACAGGATCACCCCAGCACCAAAATTATGTATCTTACATGGCTTATTTGCAAATGCTTAAACACAGTGTGCCAGAAATGGAAATCTATTGTCCAAAACCTTAAATACAGTACAAAATCCTTAGTTTGGCAACAGCAGCACAATGGTTACATAGGAGATAATTTTTAAATGAACATGAACAGAAAGTTATGGAAAAAAAAACAAAAGGAGAAATAAACAAACCATTTCCAATATCATTTCCAATTGGATAGGTTGACAGGTGTTGACAACAGATTGATGTTTTGTTGTATTTAGAGGTTTTGAAAAAAATGGTTACAGATTGGGTAAAAGCATGTTAGCAGCTGGGAATAACAAGTCTTGCAACAATTCTTGAAGAATTTCTATGGAACATTCATTATGTCATATAAAACGACTGACTCATCTTAGAAATTGCACACTGTAAGCACTCACGCAAATCTAATTGGTGGTTACTGTTAGTAAATGGAACCAGATTTTGAAGTGAATGTAGACTATGAAGTGGTGGATTTGAAATACATGAAGATGAATGGAATTCCAGAAATGCCATCACTAGGATAGGATTTTGAAAGTCAGTATACTCTGACTGACTGCATGTTTACTGTTTAAAGAAAACACATGCTGGTGTTCGGTAGAATTATTTGATCGAGCCAGATTGTGTGTGTTTTGTTAACAAAATGTGCTTTTGATAAGGAAACTAACTGTTTGGCTAATTGTGTGATGTAGCTGTTTTGCTGTGTTAAGAGTTTAGAAAAAGTATTTTAAGTATAGGTTAATGCTTGTTAGCGATTAAAAAAAAAAAAAATGTAACGTGAATGATAACGTCACACCTCAAACTATAACGGCAATGACATGTCCAAGAATTCTCAGAGTGTCCAATACTCAATACTCAATACTCAATACTCAAGAGTGTCCAATACTCAATACTCAATACTCAATACTCAGAGTGTCCAACTACTCTTTCTATACTGGTATTTACATTTTTGTATTTATATATTTCTTTTTCCATGTTTGTTAAATAATGAATCTCAGATTAAAATAACTTCTCTCTGAATTACCATGGCTCACTGATTCATCCATATAATACTACATATTCCAACAATCACATTCATCAGTCAGTCAGTCAACTCACTCTACAGATGTGCACACATCACACACTGATTAGTACACTTCATTTCCATGTGCATCGGTGCCGAGTAGTATCTGCAATCTTAGGAGACAGAAACTTTGGCCAACACTGCCAACTCAATTACAGCTTTCCTCTTGTCTTTGATGGGCTAACCCTCTTTCCCTCTGTCTCACTTTCTCTCCTGTAATATACCCTCCCTTTCTCCTTTTTGTGTGCCAGTTGTCTCATCAAGTAGGAAAATCTGATCCCACAGATGTATGCGTATGCGTTCAATTATTTGTGCTGTTGCTGTTGTTGCCAATGATGATGATGATATAATAATCAGTTCAGACCTTTATTGTCCTTCAAGGGTAAATTTGGTTTGCAACAGTAGAAGACATAAGGACATAAAACAAAGCCCATAACAGAACGGACAAAATATTGCAAGCAACCTGACCAAACCTCAATGCTGTTAATGTCGTTTCTGATTATTGTCACTCTTATTGTTATAATGTATCCTGTCCACTTGCAGATTTCTCTCTTTCTTCCTACTTCACTCTGCTGGTGAAAAAGTAGCGACCTTTGACAACTTCACAGCTAGTACCCCACAATTCAGTTAACTGAGAATTATCACACACACACACACACACACACACATTTTAGACTAATTATAACTTTAGTTTTTTTCTATTAATTGTAGTTGTAGTTGTAATTGTAATCATAATAATGATTATTTCTATATTTCCAAATAAACCAACAGTTGAACTATATCATACATGGTCGTATTACTGGCATTCATAGAGCTTCTGTCGGGGTCTGTAGGAACTTTTTAACTGAGTCCAGACTTTTCCAACTCTGTTGAATTCTGGCTTATGGCGCACTACTTGCACGCTAACCAGGTTCCTTAACCACTACGCTACCACCGCAAACAAAATGATTATTCTGTGGTATTATTGGGGAAGCTGTATACCAGTAGGAAGCTGCCAGTGGAATTTTTATCACATCACAAGTTCTCCCCTAAACATCATCAAGACTCTATCTGGCCCTATCTGGTGCAATCCTGATTTTACTGTCAACAAAAAAAAAAAAAAAACACTCAGCTTCCTCACATGGATAGGCAAGGACATCACTCAACTTCATCTCATTATTCATGACAAAAAAGTATTTTGCTCATTTGGTCCAGAAGCATGTCAGCGAGAGTAAACAGTTCTTAGAATACCTACTGATTAAATCAACTATCCAAGCAAAAATTAATATCCAAACAGCTAACCTAGACATCCCCCCACTAATCTTGGAATTGATTAACATACCCTCCCCCCAAAAATATTTCCCAAAATATACAAAATTATATCACACTCCGGTGTCTGGTGTCAGATTCTGGACCCAAATGTGTAAAAACATCTACCTTATGACTAAAGATACAAATCTACAACTAATACAGTACAAGGTACTTCATAGATTTCACTTTGCCGCACAGAAACTATCTAAAATGGGTTTTTGCTCTGACATGTTCTCACTGCATGCAGAACAACCCAGACACATACATTCACGCTTTCTGGCATTGCACTCCGATTAATCGGTTTTGGGTCACAGAATCACTCACTACCCACTAATGGCTGTCACATCCCAGCAACCCCTTCCCTATGCATACAAGGAGATACATCTGCAACCAGTCTAAACACCACAAACAATAAAATCCTCATTACCAATTGGAAAAAAACAGATTATATATCATTGGACAACCCATCCACTCCCAACTTAAACAACTCTAATGATACACCCTCCCCTTGGTCATCTTTCCTCACCTATTTACAGACATGACCTGACCCTCTGTGCCTGAGATCCAATCTTATCTCCACACCCACATATCCCTCCTTATCTGTTAATACATAGCCATATATATTAGGTAGGGGGATGGAAGCCTCTGGATCCCTCTGCAGGTAAATTACTGCACGCCTCTCTCATTTTAATGCAAATACATATCAAAGGAGGCATATATCTATGATTGCATAGGGTGAATGTGGTGTGCAGGTGGAAATCTGGGCAGGTATCCATCCTGCTCGCCTGTTTCTTTTAATCCAGTACACATTAGAGAAGGCACATTTTTCCTGGCAGAGCCATTCAAACATAGGACAAGTTTGGCGTGTTGTGTAGAGGGCATGAGGGGGTGACATCAAAAGGTGGCGAGTCTTGGGGGGTGGGGGGGCCCTGGGCCCTGCTATACACAGCGCCTCCCCTCTATCCCCTCATCATGGCATACCTTGGGCGGGGACGGCCAGCACTATAGCCATGAATGGGGGCTAAGGTAGCTTCAGCTGTCCAGATTATTTATTATCATTTTTATTATTATTAATATCATTATTATTATCAATATTATTGTTATACATATAAAAGACATAAATTAACATGTATAATACCCTCTGGCCTTTTTCTTGATGTATGTTTGCTTTATTGAAGCAGTTGAATAAGTTTTTTTCTTTTTAAATGATAATTTTTCAAGGATAAAGTAGAGATATGTGAGCTTTTGTTTGTGTAGATATGAAACAAATGTCTCCATGGTTACGCCTCCTGGGTCAGAGCGGAATTCTGCTCCTTCTGCCCCTCTTCCACTTGTCCAGTGTTCACCTAGTGGTCAGATGAAAACAATTATCAACGTGTTACAAAACCACCCATCGAAACAAGTTGCAGGTTGTCACAGAAACAGCAGAGCTGGAGTCTGTACTGACCCGGTAGATGGAGCTCCAGGCGCCATGGCCGTGCTTGTTGACTGAGCGCGCCCGGAACAGGTACTGCGTGTCATGGCGGAGCCCTGAGGTTTGGAGGCTGCAACCTTTGACCCCAGCCATCATCACACCACGCCCACTGGACACACTCACACTGGTATCCTGGAAGTGCACGTCAAAGGAGTGCACATCCTCCCCCATGGGAACCATCCACAACACCTGCAGCGCCAGATGATGTTAAAACAAACACATACAAACGCACACACACAGAGTACTAGAAACTAGTATGTACAGTAATTCTGAGTTGGCTATGATGCATGTACTCCAACACACACACACACACACACACACACACATACACGCGTACATTACCTCTACAGTGGTGCCATAGACATTGTGCTGGTAAATGATAGGGGGTCTGGGCAGCAGTAGAGCTTTGGCCTCTCTAGCTCCATCACCAGCTGGCATCTCCAGCTGCTCATTCAGCTCCAGGAACTCCTCCTCATCCACACTGCCCAGTGGGGAAGTGCCCAGCCCGGGCACAGCGTCCACGTCCACCTGCACCTCCCCCTTGGCACTAACCTCCTCCTCTGCCTTCTCCTCACCAATTGTCTCCGTAGCAATGGCAGTTGGCATGGCGACCACATTGGCAGGTTTCCAGCACAAGTGCTTTCCCATGAGGTTTTGCAAGTCATGCAGCAGGTCGTTGAAGTGCAGCTCGGCCCCGGCAAATGGCTGGTGCCCAGCCGGGAGCAGGTGGGTATCTGGGCGTGGCATCTCGGCACTCAGTCCCCCCAGCCAGCGAGTCAACCCTGCAGCACCCTGCAGGAACACTGAGGCCCGCGACTCCAGGAGGGCCTAATGAGACAGGGGTAATGTTATTTATGTATATTATAAATTTTAAAATTATATAAAAGACAGAGTTATAATTTGTCCATAACTATGCCATGTCATTAGTGCAGTTTAAAAAAAATATGATTTGCATGGTTAAGACAGCACAGCACAAAACACAATTTTTGTGTAGGAATTGTAACTGTGTCAATTAAATAATAAATTCATGCAAGACAGTGTAATCATTTGTCAATAACTATGCCATTAGTTGCATCTTAACATGATTAAGACTACACAATATTCAAGACACATGAAGGGACAGGGATTGGGTATAGACCTGTTCGCTGATCTCACACATCCCAGCCAGAGATCGCCTCAAAGGGCCGGCACGCTTGAGGAAGGCCTGGGCCACTGCATCGGTGCTGGAGCTCACAACGTCCAAGTGGGAGAGCAGCGCCAGCTCCTGGTCAAGCAGGGCATTACGCAGGGACAGGAAGCCCTGGCGAATGGTGCGGCGGAGCTCAGCGCTGCCGGTGGACACACACGCTGACAGAGCCTCCATCTGCTCCCAGTCAGAGTCACACTGCTGCTGGACTACACACACACACACACACACATACACACAGAATCAGTCTCTATTTGTATTTATATGTATTTAAACACGTCAAAATATGTACACCATATGTACATATTGCATCTTGGTTCTCTCACCCATGTTGGCATGCTCCAGTGCATGACATAGCATGGTCTCAGCGCTGGCTCGCGCCTCACTCAGTTGCGCCACCAGGTGTCCGTGATGGGTGCCATCGGACTGCGTCATGCAAGCATGGCAGCCCAGGGCACCATCGCTCTGGCAGAAGTAAGTAAGTGAGCACTCGGGGTGGGCTGGGCACAGCTCCCGCCCCTTTTCCTGGGCGGGTTCGGCCAAGGTGTGGGCGCCGTACGCGGGGTTCCCGTGGAGCTTGCGCAGGCACTTGGTGCAGTAGTGAAGGCGGCAGGTGGCGCAGTAGTTTTGGGCGGGCCGACGCTTGGAGCAGAGCTCGCAGGGTGCCGGGTGAGGACCCACGGTCACGGGCAGGGGGCACGGTGTCGAGGCACGAAGGACATGGAAGGCACGGAGGTGGGGTGCGCGACGCTGGAGACGGTACAGTTCAGGATGGACAACCAGTAGCCTCTGCGCCGTCTGTGCCAGCAGCACGTTGGCAGGAAAGGACCAGGCCATTCCAGGCAGCAACGGGTAGCTGGCCTGGCACCGAGGGCACGCTGCCAACGGGTCCACCAGGGTGGGGCCAGTGGCAGAGTTGACAGAGATGGCATCTGAATCTGTGGGGGTGCCTACTGACTTGTGGGCCTTGCTCTTCTTGCGCAAGGCAGCCAGGCAGGCTGGGCACAGGCAGTGGCCACAGGGCAGTGAGATAGGGTGCTGCAGGAAGCTGCTGCACCCTGGGCAGCATAGGAGCTCAGCCAGGGGAAGAAGGGCAACACTGAGCCCACAACGAGGCTCTCTCTCTGGGGTGCAGGGATGACTCAGGCGCCTAGCAGAACAATAGGTCACAATCAGAAGTATCCATCTATGTGTTGTTGTTAAAATATATTTTAAGCAAAACCTGGATCACTTGCAATGACTGAACTTAATTAATTTAGAATTTCATCAGAATCAGAAATGGTTTACTCTAAGTTTTAAATAAATTCTAAGAAGCCGTTTTAAATTAATATCTGAACTTGCCGTAAGAAACTGGTGTCGCCAGCCTGGTTCATCCCCCAGATAGACATGGTGGATTCGGAATCCGACAGTGACATTTGCAATAGGTGTTCAGGTGGTTGCTGGCCCCACAAGAAGAGACGGTTTTTATTACTTTCAACATCACTTACAACTTCTATCACTAGACTACCTGGTGGTGGAAATAACTGTCTGCTTAAAAAGAGGTGGAAGGATGCCTAAGAATACTTAGAAGGCCAATGGAAAATACTTACCGACAAAAACCTGACGGAAATGAGAGCGTGCTTGACTGCACTGTAATGCTGAATGAGGCCAGAGGGTTCGTTGTGGCTTATTTATATGCGTTCTTTGACATATTGCCGTTTCACAATCAGACACAATTAAATCCCATTGTGACGTGCGGACTCCGGAATCGTCCATTCCAAATTACTGTTGTTTCCCTACTATGTTTAGGACGTCTTTATTTATCTATTGTATTTGGCAGATGTTTTGACCCAAGCAAAGCATAAACAACGTAATAACAGCCACCATAAAATCTATCTATTAAAACAGGGAACGCCTGTCCGTGTGTCACTCTGTCTGTTCCACGCATAACTCTCGAAGTACTTATCCAACCGACCTCAGATTTGGTATGTGTCTTGCCAATGGCCCGAGTGAATGCAGTGCCAAAAATACTAAAGATATCGTTAAAAGTATGTAGTTGCCTAATGTCAGCCACCAACTCTCACACTACGGTGTAGTCGGATACTGAACCAGCATGGACAAAAAAGGCCATTTCGCTGACGCATTCACCTCTTGCCATTTAAGGGAATTACGATATTTCACTTCAACGACATGCATATTGTTGACGTTCGCGGATCTTGGAGCAACGTCAACACATGCAGCCCACGTCAGTGAGCAGGTTGTTAAATACAACAATCGCAGTTGCCTACCGTCCTGGCGGTTCTGTTGCCGCCTGTCCCGACGTCAGTTGTTATAAATAACATTACCCTAAAAAATTAACTTTTCGGCTGTATCACACAGACATGGCCTCTGCAGCCTCTGCGCTTAATGTGCACATAATCATTTCGAAACAAGGAAACACACGGGTACCTTGCAGTGCATCTTTCTTTACCTGCAACCCAATCATGCTTGACTATTTCAACTCTTGCCCGTCTTTCCAGCCTTTAATAAACAATTGCCTCTTCTAACTGCGTACAGCTGAGTACAGCCCATATAATCAGATTCAACATTGACTTGCTGCACACATGTAAAGTGCTACCAGTGTACTGAAATACATTGTTTGTACGGGCACTGCACTAGCCTAAATAATGTCAATAAAAGTCAATAGAAACCATGACCAAAAAAGAAATAGCCTAGACATACACAGACTCTCTAGGAAAAAAAAGGTCCAGCTTGGTACCTTAAAAGGTACAAATGCTTGTCTCTGTGGTAGTACCTTAACATAGGGGCACATATTTACACAATTACATAATCTGCAAACATGGCACCCTCAATGATGATTGAAAAATTTCAATCTGCTGCACTCTGTAGACTTTAGTTCCATCTGCCTTGACAGTCTCAGGGAGTCTTTGCTTGCTGGAGATATGTCTCCAGGTTTGACATGCCAGGCATCTGCAGTTGGATAAGGTGTGTCTGGATCTCCCTAAACAGACAAAAGATGACACTTAAAATTAGGAAAGAAATCAAATGGATGATATGAGCTGAATTCATGTAACATAAGATTCTCCTTTTGTAATTCCATATTAAAGGACAAGTTTGATTTTTTACACTTAAAGCCATAAACTGATTGTTTATGATGAAATATAATGGTTAAGATTAAAATTTTGACAAATGCCTCTGTTCGGAGAATTTTGGGTTGTTGCATAGCACATAGCTGCAATCTTTCCTAAAACGCAGCCTTTTGTTTGTAAAGACATGAAACCCACCAAGTGATGTGCACTAATATGCTGACACCAACTGACCATTCAATCTCAATTGTGGACCTATTTTTTGGAACTCCATATATGCACAAGCACATATGTGTGTCATGAAATATATCCAGCTTGTTTCAGTAGGGATAATGTATGCATCTGTGCCTGTGTGTGTATGCATTTGTGTGCATGTGTGCATGTGTGTGTGTGTGTGTGTGTATGTCTTCCCATCAGACCAACATCCCCATGCGGCAGGTTTACCTAGTGTCCCTGTTGTTGTGATAGAGGACAGGAGGGTACTGTAAGTAGAAAACCAGCAACCCATTTCCCAGCAGCCCACTTCCCAACAGCGTAGCTGCTAACTAAGGTAGCATTCTTTACATTGTTCTATTACTGTAAGACAGATACATACATATTGTCAACAGGACTTACATAGTGTAACCACATTTGTGTATGGTTTATTGGTTTATGTAATGTCACTCTTTTCTCTCTCTTTCTCTCTGTTCTTTTGTCTTGCTCTCTCCCTTCTGTTATCTAGGCCTGCTCCATTCCCGGGCATTCCTGGGGGATAATGACGTTCAGCTCCATATCCCCTTTGCAGGAGATCACTTTTTATCTGTTCTCTATCCTCAGTGGCCTTCATGGTGAGGCTGTGTGTGTGTGTGTGTGTCTGTGTGTGTGTGTGTTTTGAATAATGAATGATAGAGATAAAGGTCATCAAAAAGGAACATAGGTACATACTGTGTGTGTGTGTGTGTGTGTGTGTGTGTGTGTGTGTATGTGTGCTTGTGTGTGCATGTATGTTTGTGTGATAGTGTGTGCATGTGTGTGTTCGAATGTTGTGTGTTTCATTGCTGTTGTTGCTGACTGTTGTTGACTGACTGATGTTGTATTGTATGATACTGTTGTAATGTTGTATTGTATGATACTGTTGTAATGCATCCTGTCCCCTTGTAGGTTTCTTCCTGTTTCTGAGGTACTGCACTCTGCTGAGGAAAGAGCAACTGGTGACCAGAAGTGCCAGCTTTGCAGCCAGCACCCCACACTCAAGCAAATCCCACTAACCTGGGTGCTTTTTTCCAAAGTTGGTTGTCAATGAGAAATTGCATGGCAAACAACAGCTTGCTGACAAGTTGCTGACATAGTTAGCTGCTAGGGTTACTATGACGTGCAGTGGAGGTATGCAATATGTTATAAGTGAGTGCATAATATTTTAAAAGTGAGAAATAGCTAACAACTATGGTTTTGGGAAATGCGCCCCTGAGCCTTTGCAAGGTATTACTTCGACATTTCCAATTTGGCAACACTGGACCAAACTGGGGGATAGCCTTTGCTTGAAGGATTGCGGTTCCATGCACTACCGCATCTTTCCAGCAGCAGGAAGTAGTGCTCTGGGATAAGTGGCGCAACAAACACAAGGCAAGACATCAAACCAACTAGGCTGGCAGCAAGGCAAGCAAAGAGGACAGTAGGCTAGTGCTATCCATCCTTCCCAGTGTAGCTTTCTTCAGATTCACGGAACAGTAGAGACCACCCAGTGTGCAGGTATGTGTTTGCAGCACAGGTAGTTTGCACTTTGATTTAAAACGAATCTGGAAAATAACGGATTATTATGGTAAGGAAACAGTAGCATGCTATGCTAGTCTTTCCGTGTAATGTAATGTAGCGTATCTAATGTTAAAACACTAGAAATATCAACGCAAGGGTTTCCAATCTCCAACGAAAAGTGGGATTAGGTTCGTTTTGCAGCGCGTTCTTAAAATTATAGGGATGTTTAGTGACTCATCTCGTAGCTGAGCTTCCTTTTCTCTGTGGTTTCTGAAACTGCCTGCCAAAGTAGCCTGACGTTAGACAGTGTAACACCAGTGTTAAATTATTATAAAGTTCAATGTTGTTCCCAACTGAAGTGGACTATGTTAGACTAGCGAAATGGTTACGAGAAAACCGTCGATAAATCTGAAGTAATCAGATTGGACTGTGTCGACGTTTTAACGTTACATGGTTAACGTTAAGTGCCTGGTTGATATTGCTAGGCTTCCAATAAGAATCAGCAACCTGTGGTTGAACAGGATAACGTTAACGTAACGTTACCATCTGTCTATGTTTTGTTAGGTAAGTTAGCTCCAACAACACACAGCAGCGTTTCAAGGTCTCTGTATTTTTGGAATATAAGTGTTCCTTCGGTATACTATAAACTGAGCTATCCGGACTAGATATTACAGCGTGCCACGTTTTTTAGGTCTGTATCATTTAGGTTGGGGAAACGCGAATGCGAATTGGGTGTTGATGGAGCCGCGCTTTGCTGGTGCAACCCATAGCACACCAGCCACCGATATTAGATAACACTTAATCAGAATTCCTGTAGTCAAGTGGGATAAAAAGAAAAGTCATACGTCTCTCTCTGTGTCTCTTCTTTTTCTCTCTTCCCTGTCCTTCCATCTTCTCTCTTTTCCCAGTCTCCTCCACATTCCTAATCTCTCCCACGTCGGTTGCTTCCCTAACGTTAGCTGTTTGTGTGTGTGAGTGATTCAGAGGGTGTGAAGGACAGAGAGGAAGACAGATGACAGGCAGTGTTCACACTTATGAGTCCAAATAGACATGAGGTGATTGTGAAGCTCTGCTTTTGCATACTGGATAAACTGGAGAAGTTCTGCAGCCTCTAGTCTATTCTCGGAAATAATGATGCCCTTGTTGGCTCAGTGGCAAACCTAGATTGCAGGGTAGTTGTAAAGTGTGTGTGTGCAGGCCTTCATATAAACAGGGTGTGTGTGTCTGTCTGTCTGTCTTTGTATTCCGTCTATGAGTGTTTGGCTTTCAGTTTGCATCTGTGCTTGCATTAGTCAGTGGGTAAAAGAACTTCTAAATGTTGTTGTGATTTTGCTTTTATTCAAGTATTTCTTATTTTTTTTGTTCATTTTCTGTTCTGTATCTGCTAATCTGTAACCCTCAGTCGTTTATTCCTGTCCTATTCCTGTTTATTCCAAAACTTGCCTTACTGGATGCTGCAGTAGATTAGATTGCTGCTTATTAAAACTGTGTGTGTGTGTGTGTGTGTGTGGTGTGTGTGTGTGTGTGTGTGTGTGTGTGTGTGTGTGTGCTTCCTGTGCATGCTGTCACATTACAGATGTAGTGTGTTGTTAAGTGGAAAGCATGTCTTGTATCCATGCATTCTATCCCCTCTACTGTCCATATATAACTAAACACACAACTAGACACAAACAGTGAGTTACATGCCGAGTTGGTTATGACAGTTGGCCTAAACCTGTATTTATCTATGCAGGGTTTTAGTTTGTTAACTGTTGATTTTTTTGTTGTTGATCTTTCCTGTGTCATGTCATAAGGTGGCAGCAGAGGGGGCAATGGAGGGGGCAATAGAGGGCTGATGGACATCTGATGGACAGCAGGGAGGACCAATCAGAGGACAATGCTGGCCAGGAACCGCTTCATCCTGCTGCTGGTGGTTGGAGTGGTACTGGCTGCTCTCAGCTACAGCCTGCAGTACTGTAAGTGTGTGTGTGTGTGTGTGTGTGTGTGTGTGCGCGCGCGTGTGTGTGCGCGCGCTGCTCTCAGCTACAGCCTGTGGTACTGTAAGTGTGTCTTTGTGTCTCTGTGTGTGCACTGGCTGCTCACAGCTACAGCCTGCAGTACTGTAAGTGTAAGTGCAGTGTGTGTAGTGTGTGCAGTGTGTGTGTGTAGTGTGTGTAGTGTGTGCAGTGTGTGTGTGTGTGTGTGTGCGCGCGCGTGCGCATGCATGCGCATGTGCACTGGCTGCTCTCAGCATCCTGCACCACTGTAAAGAAGATCATACACTGTCAAGTCAAGTCAAGTAGGTTTTTATTGTCGTTTCAGCCATATACACAGTACATAGTGAGACGAGACCACGTTCCACGATCACCGGGAACCATTGGTGATACACGGAACTGTTAAAACACAGTATGGACAAGACAGAT
>PYXC01002020.1:1585000-1592500 GCA_015244755.2 Tenualosa ilisha
GTTTCCTGTCAGATTCTGCCTGGCTCAAGGCTATGAATCCAGAGAGGGAAGACCACATGCAAGGTTACAATAAGCAAAAGTATCATTTTATGAAAGATAAAGAGTTGAACAATTGAGGTTAAGTATGGTCAGTGTAAGTGTGCAGTCAGAGGAATGAGGTGTCGTGTGTAAAGAAACACAAATGGCAGCGTGTGCGGATCAGGGGGAAAAGCACATGATCAGGGCTGAAGCACTTCTGAAGCCCCCCCAAAACCAGGAAGCAATCAAATGTGCTACACCTGCGCTCAGCTCACCTGTAGAGGAGATGCAAGCGAAAGAGTTAGCGAAAATTAACATTGGAAATTTAAAGTTGAGGTTTTGCTGTGTTCAGAATACTATGTTTGCTCATGCTGTGTCATCTGTACTGTTGAATTACTCTATTGCCTCGTCTAGTATATGAGTGAGAGTGGATTGGTATGGCTATCCTTATGGCTGTGATTGTCAGCCTTGTGCTATAGCGATGGTAGTGACGGCATTGGGCATATGTGTTTATTCAGCCCCACAAACAGCTATACCACAAAGTGCTGTACCATGTAGTGCTATACCACATAGTGCTGTACCACGTAGTGCTATACCACATAGTGCTGTACCATGTATTCCTCTACTGCAGGGGTTCTCAAACTTTTTTGGACCGGGGACCCCTCAAGGGCCCCCCATAATCGCAACACAAATGTAACAATAGAGGTTTCTATCCATTTGTTCTGTTAAATGCTAGTTGCTACGTTGTAGCAAACTTTTTCACGGACCCCCTTGCAAGCCGCTGCGGACCCCTGGGAGTTTGAGAACCAGTGCTCTACTGTAGTACTAACATGGGTGCTACACTACATACAGATATTTTTAATGATATTTTTAATGCTATTTGCATAATGTTCTTTTATGGAAACATGTTGCATATTGTCTTACTAACTAATTGACTGTGTTCTATTTCCCGTTGTGAAGTTTAGGGACACTGCTATTCTGGGACGCGTGTGCCAAATCATCAATCAGTTGATAACTAAGATAGCAACTTCATTGGTTGCAATGCAGTTTCCCATTGCCAACCAACTAAGTTGCTAACTGGTTAGCAACTATGGTTTTTAAAAAACGCACCCCTGTTCCCCTGCTTTGAAAGAAACAAAACTTTGACATTGACCTTTGACTGAACACTCATGATCAGAATTTATATTCTCTCACCCCACCCCCCACCCCACCGGCCCTCTGCCCCCCCCTCTGTTAGAGAGCCCTCCCACCCACTCCTGTCTTCCTTCATTAGTCACATGACTAAAGATGGCCAGATGGACAACTGGGACGCCTCCCTCACCTCACTGCCCCGACTGCCCAATCACAAAGTCTGTGAAATGGGCGAGCTCACACAGACAGGTAAATGCACCAATCAGAGGCCAGCATGGGTGGGTTCACCTGAACAAACAGCAAGCTGCTGTAAGCTTTTATGACCATTATTTGCTGGTACTGTGTGTCAATAGGTGAATTCAAGATCAGGCAGCACTGCACAGAGGTGACAGAACAGGCTTGTTCGACTTTGCTGGGCAGCTAGCTGACTGAGTGGGTAGGACTTCTTGTTGGGCAAAAGTCGATGATGGTACTTACAGCATGGACTTCTGCCCAACGAAAAAAGACCCACCCACTTAGTCAGCCCGCCAGCAAGCCAAGTCAAACAAGCCTGTTTTGTCATCTCTACGCAGGACTGCCCAATCATCCACTGTCTTCAATATGCCTAATACTGTATGTGTGAGACTTAAAGGAGACGATAGGAATCAGAACATGAACCTGTAAGTGAGTTTCTGTGCCCCTTTCAGTTATTGTTAGGTGTCAGTTCACTATTCGTTCTGTGTTGTATCAGATTTAGTTTTTCCTACTGACAGTACTCAGTGACCTCGAACAACAGGGCTATTGATTGATTCACACCGGATTTCTCCTTCAGTGTTCTAAGTCTATGCCTATACTTATTGTCTATAACTAGGACCTTATATTCTCTCTCACACTCTACCCCCCTCTCAGGTGTGGTCCAGCACCTACGTAATGGGCAGGTGTTACGGGGCGCGTACCTGCGTGGTCCCCCTTTACTGCCAGCGTCTCTGAGCTCATCTCAGGTGCTGTTGGAGACCACAGGGAAGAGCCGGACTCTGCAGAGTGGGTTGGCGCTGGTCTACGGGCTGCTGCCGGGCTTCTCCCGCACGGGCCTCCGGGTCCAGCAGCACTGGAACACGCTCTTCTGCGGCCGCTCCTGCGATTGCCCCGCCCGGCAGCGCCACCTGGAGGCCGAGCAGAGACGGCAGTACCGGCTGCGCGTGGCCGACACCCAGCTGGACCGCGCCTACGTGGACATGGCCGCGGCGCTGGGCGTGACGCCGCGGGTGCTCCGGGCAGCCAATCCCGTGGACGCGCTGCTCTGCCACCTGTGCCACGGGCTGCCTTTCCCCTGCCGCGTCGGCGGTGATGGCGACGCGTCGTCCGCGCCGCAGGCGCCATCCGGCTGCCTGACGCCGGCGCACCTGGCGGAGATCCGTCGGCAGCAGGAGGAGGACGAGCGGGAGAGGCAAGTGGCTGGACTGTACCACCGCTACGCTGTGCTGGCCGCACAACCCTACCTGGAGCGCACCGCTGTCCGCATGGAGCGGGTCGCCCGCGGCAACCCGGCGCAGCTGCCCTCCGAGCCCTTGCTCACCGTGGCCTCGGCGCACGACATCACCATGGCACCGTTGCTAAGCGCCCTGGGCCTGGAGGGCGTGGCTGGCTTTCCGGGCTTCGCCGCGCGACTGGTGATGGAGCTGTGGAGGCGACCGACGTCGTTGCCGGTCGCCGGTGGAGCGAGGGATAAGGGCAAGGAGCGAGGGAGGGAGCTGAAGTCGAAGCGCTCTCAGGACGACCTGTTTGTGCGCGTGCTCTACAATGGAGAGGACTTGACGTTCCACACCACCTTCTGCCGCACGCACCCACGCCACACACACACACCACTCTGCCCGCTGAGCAAGTTCCTGCGCTTCGTCCGCGGAGACATCTTCAGTCCACTCAACGCCACCAGCTACCAGCAGGGGTGCCATGCCTCTGTACCCTAGGGATCTCTCTAAGGCACACACAAACACACACACACACACACACACACACACAAAGCAGCCAGACGGAGGGGAGAATAAAATCTGCCTCAAACACACACAAACACACGTAAGGCAGCTTACTGCATGCACTTGAACCTGCCAGACGCATGTACACACACACACACACACACACACACACACACACACACACCACACACACACACACACACACACACACACACACGTACAGGAATGTACCACATACTCAAACAGAAACCTGCCACAAGCATTATCCCAGAAATCCTGCCACACGCTCAGGAAAACCACACATACACGCACACACATTCACACATGCATCTAAGAAAAAGAGCTGCTCTTGGCAGTTAGTCAAAGTTAATAACACAACAGGTCGCTGCCTAGACATAACAAAGAGCATTCAGGGTCCCTGAAGGAAGAAGACATTCCCATTTCTTACTAGCTTGCTATGGTATTTCTTATAATAAATGTCTTCATCCAAGGGCTAACCAATAAACCATGACACTCTTGAGATATATGATTGTAAGAATTAAGGTACTTGCATTTCCTTCCATTGACTGACACAGACACACACCATGTCTTTCTTTATTGAAGGATGTTGAAGTATGATGAATTGCACAATGACTCACCCAGTGATTCCAGTTCTAAATGTTTCCTGTTGCTGAAGCTCCCTGAGTGGACTTGTGAAGCTTGTCCACGGGAGATTTCCACACCAGTCTTTGGGACCAAGTTCTTGGGCACAACGCCACTTTAATCCTCCACGACCCGGTTTTGGGGGAGTTCTCCTCCCGCATTCCAATCCGGGAGTGTGTTCCCTCTCGCCGAACTGTGGGACATCCTCCATGCTGGGAGAGAGAAGCAGAGCGAACTGGTGCAGCATTACATTCTTTTACTGATGGGATTATGATCATATAATCTTTAACATAAATTAAGCAAACCTGTTGCTTTACCTTTTGAATGAGGCCTTTCATCATTTTTGTTGGCCTCTGTGTAACTCTGTTAATTCTGTCGTGTTGTTTTAGGCCTATTGGTTGTGGATAATTCTCAGTTTAGCTCAAAAGCCTCTGTTTTAAACAATTGCGTATGAACCAAAATAATAATAATTAAAAAAACATTCCCTTCCTGGCTGCAACTAGATTGACTGTTCCTTAAATGTTGTTTTCTAAACATAGTTCTGGAGACGCCTGTAGGAATGATTGACAGCCTTCAACTCATCCGTCTCCTAGGAGATTTATGTTGCATGCTTATCCATACGTCATGTACCCCAGCGTCATGACTCATCACACCCCACCCACCCACCCCCGACTCTCCAGTCTCCAGCCCCTGTATCCACAGGGGGTGTAAGCAGACGTCGTTCACAAGCGATCTCTCTTTCAGGCATTCCAGGACCAAGGCTATTTTAGCAAGCAGTCATACGGGTGACTTTGTGAATTACTCATTTGTTGCAGTTGGGGTTGCCACAAAAAGCATAGGTGTAGTTAGTTTAAAAAGTTTTTTTTTACATTAGTTTATAATGTAAAGCTTTTAATTTGTTTTGTGGGGGAGAAAACAGAACCTGGACAAGGCCCCAAAAAGGCAAACTGACAGGAACTTTTAATTTGTATCCATCTCTTCAGTAGAACTGCGCTTAGATATCTTGGCCACTAGATGGCAGTAATACACTTCCACAGTAAGAGTGTCTTTCGGCCGTTCTGAAATCGCTGCGGTAGCAGTCAATAATTTGCAAGATGCGTGAATCATGCCATCATGATTATAGCATTATGATGACAAATAATTTAAGACTACTGTCTCCCAGAGTAATTAAACAATTATTTAAAGGAAAATGGTATTCAGGCGAGCTCTATGCCAATAGTGTCCGAGGAAAAAGCCAATAATGTTTTAATTAGAGTTCCGCTTACCCTGAACGAGACAAACGATTTATCACAACTTCAGACAAACCCATCGACCATAATTAAACTGTGTGTGTATGTGTGTATCCCCCCCTCCCACTGGGATGACTGCCTGACCCACTTAGCGTTGAAAGAAGAAGACCAAGGAGGTGGAGGTTTAGTACATACGTCTCTCTCTCTCTCTCTCACACACTCACACACACACACACTGTGTGTGTTTGTAAATCCACATTGTGGTGGGAAACATCAAATGTCTGCCCCTTTATGAGGGTGAAATCATTCCCCTCAGGAACGACAGAATGAGAAAGGCAGACAGATCAGAAAGTTCCACGTCATCTGTTCATCTGCACAGTCTGCCCAACAACAAACAAACATTCAAACATCTTCCATAACCTTGAAATGTACTCTGTGTGTGTGTGTGTTTTGAAGGAAACCTGTGTAAACAGACTGTCTCAAAGGACCCATGCAATGTCACCATCAAACAGACTCATGTCTTTGACATACACTCACACTCACACACACACACACACACACACACACACACACACTTGCTTTTGTACCCTCACCCCCCAACACACACAGACACACTTTGATATTCTTTCTGGACGATCTTTTTTTACTCTCAGAGAAAACACCATGCTGCTCTCTCCCGCGAGTCTTGACACACACACACACACACACACACAAACACATAAACACACACGGCAGGTCTCCCAGGTGGGTTACACAGGCTGCAAATTGAATCTCTCTGAGAGTGACCTTCATGATGCAGTGACACACAGCCGGAGAGGAGGCGGGATGGGTCGTGGAGGGGAAGCGAGGGATTGGAGGAGGGGCAGAGGGGCAGAGGGGCAGCCGTAACCCCATGAGGGGGTATCAGAGGGTTATCTGCCCTCGCTCTCCTTCTATCTGTGTCTCTCTGTCTCTCCTCTCTGTTCTATCTCTCTCACTCCTCCCTCCATTACTCTCTCTCTGGTTTTCTTCTTCCATCCCTCTTTCTGAGCATACAAATAAATGAAATAACTATACAAGAAAAGTGTCTCTCTATATCTGTCTCTCACTGTCTGCTCATCAATCCTAGGTCTGCTTGCTTTCACTCTCTCAGTGTTTCTGCAATGCAATGGAACCACAGCCACATCAATCAAGCCTGAGGTAAGGACTGGAGATGAGGCCGTTGCCGCCTTTTACCCAGATCTTGAAAACCCAGTAAACAATCACAACCACTTAGTCTGCATGGGCTAAACTTGTGTGATTCACAACCAGTGAATGCATCTGATCTGCATGTTACTGTCTGGTTTAACTACAAACTTGTATTTCACTTCAAATTGAGTAAACAACTGCAATTAAACCCATTGTTTACAGGGAAGAACCATTTGCTGCACTTCTGAGCATTTTGGTAAGTGTTTATGGCTTCATCTTAACTTCAGATTTCATGCTGGTTACAGCCTTGGGAATGGGAGGTCAATCACTCGTTGCCAGACCCCAGCTTAGTCTGGATTGATGTGGGTTTGGTTCCCATCATCCCATGTGATCACTCCCTGTCTGTGTCCCACACTGTCTCCACACTTCTTCCTCAGTGTCTCTTTCTCTGCCTCACTATCACTTTTCCTTTCCTTCATTCTGTACATTCATCCCCCTTTCTCTTTTTCCCTGTACTGTCTCTCTCACTCCATCTGTCCTTTACACTCTTTCTTCCTCTTGAGAACGATTACTATCATTGTTCTCCTTGCTCATGTATGAGCAAACATGCATGGAGTCATGGATTGTCTGAGGTGTGTGTGTGTGTGTGTGTGTTGTGTGTGTGTGTGTGTGCATGTGTGTGTGTGTGTGTGTTTCATCCATAATGCAGAGAGTGAATGAAGTCACCTTCTTACAATCTTCTTTCTCCCTCATTTCTTCATCCACCACTCCCCGTTCATTATGATCTCTCTCTCACTCTCTCCCTCTATCCCCCATCACTCCATACCCCCCTTCACCCCCCCATCTCTATGCGGCCCTTACCCACACACCCCCCACCCCTAGAGCACTACATGCACTTAATCCCACCCCTTCCCTACCCCAAGACCTCCCCATTTATGCACAAAGTAGGCTAACAGACAGATACAATTTCACTGCATATTTTCCACCCAGTAACTATATACATGTGCATATAGCCTCCCCTTGTACCCTTGTACCCTTGTGTCCTTGTATCCCCAGCCTCTCCCGGTGTGTAGAATAAGAGTATGAGTGACAGCAGTAGAGGGACTGTGAAAAAAAGAACACATTTCATCACTGTTGCCTGAGAACTTCTTTTTCTCTCTAGTCCTCCGTCTGAATGTTCTCTCTCTCTCTCCCTTCCCCTCTCTCTCTCTCTGAATGTTCTCTCCTCTCTCTCTCTGAAGTTCTCTCTCTCTTCTCTCTCTCTCAGTTTCTCCCTCCCTCTCTCTGTTACGCTCTATCCATGTGTCTCTCTCTCTTTTTCACCCCTCTGTCTCGCTGCCTGTCTGATTATATCTGTCTCA